>CAUYRH010056515.1:0-23841 GCA_963574655.1 Perodicticus potto
AGAAAAAACCTCGAATAGCCAAGACATTACTCAGAAATAAAAACAAAGCAGGAGGAATCACGCTATCAGTCCTGAGACTATACTATAAATTGAGAGTGGTCAAAATACCATGGTACCTGCACAAAAACAGAGAGTTAGATGTTTGGAACAGAATAGAGAACCAAGAGATGGACCCAGCTACTTACCGCTATTTGATCTTTGACAAGCCAATTAAAAACATTCAGTGGGGAAAAGACTCCCTATTTACCAAATGGTGCTGGGAGACCTGGCTGACAACCTGTAGAAGACTGAAATTGAACCCACACCTTTCGCCATTAATGAAAATAGACTCACACTGGATTAAATATTTAAACTTAATACATGAAACTATAAAAATACTAGAGGAAAGTGCAGGAAAAATTCTTGAACGAATTGGCCTGGGTGAATACTTTATGAGGAGGACCCCCCAGGCAATTGAAGCAGTATCAAAAATACACTACTGGGACTTGATGAAACTAAAAAGCTTCTGTATGGCCAAGAACACAGTAAATATGGCAAGCAGACAGCCCTCAGAATGGGAGAAAATATTTGCAGGTTATGCCTCTGACAAAGGTTTAATAACCAGAATCCACAGAGAACTCAAATGCATTAGCAAGAAAAGAACAAGTGATCCCATCTCAGGATGGGCAAAAGATATGAAGAGAAACTTCTCTAAAGAAGACAGGCACATGACCTTCAGACACATGAAAAAATTATCATCATCCTTAATCATCAGAGAAATGCAAATCATAACTACCTTGAGATTTCGTCTAACTCCAGTAAGATTAGCCCACATGACAAAATCCCAAAACCAGAGATGTTGGTGTGGATGTGGAGAAAATGGAACACTTCTACATTGCTGGTGGGAATGCAAACTAATATGTTCCTTTTGGAAAGATGTTTGGAGAATACACAGAGATCTGAAAATAGACCTGCCATTTGATCCTATAATGCCTTTACTTGGTATATACCCAGAAGACCAAAAATCACATTACAACAAAGATATCTGTACCAGATTGTTTATTGCAGTCCAATTTATAATTGCTAAGTCATGGAAGAAGCCCAAGTGCCCATCGATTCATGAAAGGATTAATAAATTGTAGTACATATATACCATGGAATATTATGCAGCCTTAAAAAAAGATGGCAACTTTACCTCTTTCATATTTACATGGATGGAGTTGGAACACATTCCTCTTAGCAAAGTATCTCAAGAATGGAAGAAAAAGTATCTAATGTACTCAGCTCTACTATGAAGCTAATTAATAGCTTTCATATGAAGGCTATAACCCAATTATAGCACAAGGAGACGGGGAAAAGTGTAAGGGAGTGAAGAAGAGGGGGAGTGTGTGTGGAGAGAGGGTAAATGGTGGGATCACACTTCTGGTGCATCTTAGAAGGGACAGGTGAAACCTACTAAATGCAGAACACAAATGTTTTCACACAATAAATGAGAAAATCCAATGGAAAAAAGTTAACCACAAAATATCTTACATAGGAGTGAATGATGGGTCATGTTATTTCATTTTCATTTTTCAACTTTTAATTCAAATGTTGAAAGTCAACTCTTTTTAATATTTTTTCTTAAAGTTTAATGTAAGTCAGCCCAAATTACTGTAAATCAATTAGAAAACACATACCAGATATCCATGTTTTCCTGACATTTTTGCTAGGTTATAAGAAATGTAGACATATTAAATGTATCTCTCCAGTAGTTTGCCATCTAGTTAGAAAGACAGCGAAACAACTGACAGCACAGGATAACATGTAACATCAGAGTAACAGCTGAGTTTCAGTGGTGTCAGAAATTTATTGCCTGGGGTGTGCCAATTACCAAAAACAAACTGATAGATTGCATTGCTATTCACCGTTCTAACATTTATTTGCTTTTGTACTCTACACTTTGGCACTGGCTATCCCCTTAGTAGGGGAAAAGATCTAGCTGAAGGCATTTGTATGAACAGTAGATTAAGTGGATTGCCAAGGGAATGAAGGAAAGTAGATTTTCTTCTTAATTTTTTGCTTTCATGGATTATTGTTTAAATAGTAAAGAAAGGCTTCCTTCTATCTGATGCTGTTCAAAATATTTCATGAATGATTTCACTGCCTTTGCTTCCTAAGAACAATTTATAGAAAATACACAATAGAAGAATTCTGAAAAATACCACACATTAAAATTACCAAGGGTGGGGGAAATTGGGGTTGGGCAGACCTTTTAAAATATAATCAGGCCAGTGACAAAAATAATAAAACTTATTAAAAATATCACATTTTAAAAAGTGACATGTTAAATTTCTAAATTATAAAGAAATGTTACTACAAATAAAGCAATTTAAATATAAGAAGATGCAGGTAATTTCTACAAAAGAGTTGTGGGGAAATGTTGAAGCTGCTAATTATTCATAAATGCACAAAAATTAGGGAAGAGTACTTCTAAAACAAATTGAGCAAAATGAGCAAAGAGGAACTATGTATATGAAACCAGTGCATTGTACCCCATGATTGCACTAATGTACACTGCTATGATTTAATAAAAAAGACAAAAAAAAAAAGAGGAGCTATGAGTCTATGGACAGTATTCAAATCCTTTGCCCTTTGCTTCATTCAGCTTTGTTAGCATATCCTTTATTTATGCTATTTTTTACTTGATGGTAAAAAATCAATAACTGGCTGGAAAAATTGTGACTTCCACATCAATATGACAGCACTTGCCTATTTGCCAATTATTTATGAGCTAATTTACATTACAGAAATAAGCGGTAGCAGAACAACATTAATCACTTTAAAGAAAAAAATTATTTTACATCATTGATTACCTTTGGATTACCAAAGGGATGTTTTTGCTTTATCTAATGACATTAAGATATGAAAATTCACAAAAATTGTCTTAATAGACGTTTGAAACCTATTGAAGAAAATCTTGTACTAAAATAAATACTTATGACCACCATGATAAATGTTAAGAATACAATATGAACAAAATAAAACTTTTAGACAATCTAGACCATAATAATTTCTTTCTGGCTTCAGTTCCTTTGCTTCTGATGCCATCCCTTTACCAGACTAATAACTTTTTTGTTGTATATTGCTATGGTTTGAATGTGTCTCCCAAAATTCATGTGTTGGAAACTTAATGACCATTTTGACAGTATTAAGAGTAGAGATGCTATTAACCAATACGATGTTTCAAATTGTATATGAAATCAGCATATTGTACCCCATAAATACATTAATGTATACATGATCTACCTCTTTATGATTTAATAAAAAAATAAAAAATATAAAACCACCTGACTTGCACACAGCTCAATGAAAAAGAAAAAAGAGTAGAGGTGAGTAGGGCATGAGGTCTCAGCCTTCATGAGTGGACTAATGCTGTTATGAGGAAGCAGATTATCATTGGAGTGGGCTTCTGGTAAGTTCAGTCTCCTTCCTCTTTCACTCTTATGGACATGCCTTCTTGCCATGTAATTCCCTATGCCATGGAAAGACCCGAACAGAGATTGGTTCCATGCTCTTGGAATTCCCAGCCTCCAGAATTGTGAGCAAAATAAATTTCTTTTCTTTATAAATTATCCAGTCTGTGATATTCTGTTATTGTAGCAGAAAATTGATGAAAACGCACCTATTTAAGGTATGATGATTTGATATGTACATGCATCTGTAAGAACACAAAGAATCTTCTCCTCCATGAAGGGTTACCTTGATTACTCATAGCATTACTACTACATATAGCCAAACACCATACCTTGTAAAGGTCACTTTTGATGTATGTTTAGATGAGAACAGGTATGATCAATCAAATGCATATTTTGGTCACCTAAATTAATGCATATAAATGTATGATAAATATTTGTTGAATAAAGAATATTCTTATTGCTGCCCTAGAGATTTAGAGATTGAATAAAATAAAATGTGAATTATAGTCTGCTCTGCAGAATGAATTTAGAAATAATCATATGGGGGCCATTAAAGCAAAAGCTACAGTGATATTTATCATTTGTAGTAAAGTTTTGGGAGCCAAAATGTCTACAGCCAAAGTTAACAATTTAATGGATAGAATGCTGTGACAATAGTTAAGAATTTTCTCATCAGACTAATTCTATGGTAAAATTTGAGGCATTACTTCTAAACATTTAGATTTAAACTCAGTTTCTTTTTTGTTCTAGAATTTGAAGAGGAAGACTTATTTTCATAATCCAAATAATCATGCAGTGTGCACGTCTGTTGCTTACAACTAAGAGGTTTAAATAAGGGATAAGAGTAGATATTTTTATTGGTGGTATAGCTATTTTCACAGTGGAAATTTATTTAATTTATAGCATTTAAACAATCAAAACATACTGTCCATTTCTTATTTAGTTCCCATAACATATAAAGTTTAAGAGAAAGTAAATCAACTAAATGGCTCATGGCACAGTAGTCATTTCACCATAATCTCTATAATTAGTTTTAACAGAAAAAACAAAGATTAATTTACTACTTGGAATAGTCATCCTACAAAGGTAATGAATAAATGAGGGGGAATGCCTATAAGATTCAAAACAACACAAAGAAAATAATGCTCTTTCTACTTGGAATATCCTTTCTGTCCTTATTTACCAAGCATATCTCACTCACCTTTCCAGATGTATCTCAGATATTATCAACTCTGAGTAACTTCCTAAGAGCCATTAAAAGAGAGTTAACACATGTTCTTTCTTGCATCTTTTTTACTATATACAAAACTGTATTAAAAATTACTTGTCTCAGAAATTGCTAATTTATATACGTAACTAAACTATTAGCTACTAAAGATCATGATTTATTCATCTTTATATCTTGAGTACTTCTCAGAGTTCCTGGAATAGTGTAAAAGCAAAGTTGAATGAAAAAATGAATGAATGAAATAAGTCAATATTTTGAAAGCAATAATTAAAAACCAGAAAGTCAAATTGACATTGGAATGCAACTACAACTTAAATTTAATCCAATTGAGGACAAAAAATAAATACCATGGTATGTTTTATACACACTGAAATACTCTGAAGACAAAACAAAGGTAGTTCAAAAGAAGAAAAGTTCTGTAACAGAGAGTAGAGCCAACAGCTTCAAAGAGAAAGCATAAGGGAAATTGCCAAAGATGCTAAAATGTGGGAGAAGCAGAGAGATAACTGTTCAGGAGACTTCAAACCAACCATCCTGTTTTTCAAGTAATGGCCTCCTTGAGAGACTTATACACTTAAAAGACTTGGAAGCAAAACAATGTCACTATTTCAGTTACTTTATTTAAAAAGCAGCAATTCCGAGGGCAGAGAATTTAACAGACTTTTATATTATTGAGGGGTTGGGAAACCAAGCAGGAAATCCCAGTTAGGATTTCAGTTATCAGAGTTGGGCTCTCCATCACAAAGCACAAAAGAATTTTTGAAAGATATTCTCTGCAATTGTGCTTTTGTTCTTGTTGGGATTTTTTGTTTTTGTTATTGGTCTTTACTACTATGCAGCCCTAAGGTGGCAAGAAGTGCCAAGGGGAGCCAGCATGGTTAGTACCAGAACTCAGATTTACCATATTCCTAGTCTAGTAATCCAATTTGGTAAGTGGCTAGTATACTATCCTTAAAGGAATATCAAGTTGTGTTGGATTTTTGCTGTCACACCCTACAGCTATGTGACCAAAATCAAATTGCTCAGTAAATATTAATTTTCTAATCTTTAAAATGCCAGTAATAAGAGTGGTCAATTCATAATGTCTGAGACCCCATCTCTACTAAGAAAAGAAAAACTAGCCAAGCGCTGTCGTGGGAGCCTGTAGTCCCACCTACTTGGGAGGCTGAGATAAGAGGATCATTTGAGCCTAAGAGCTTGAGGTTTCTATGAGCTGTGATGCCACTGCACTCAAGTCCAGGATGAATGAGTGAAACTCTGTCTCAAAAAACAAACAAACAACAACAACAATAACAAAACTTAATCTGCTATAAAATATCACCTAATTTTTATTTTTTTTTACCTGATCTTTATGAGACATATTAAGAAAAGGTATCTCCTAAGTCACTGTGCCCTTCCCAGGCAGGGTTTGTTCAGGAGAGAACTTCCTTGTGCAAGTCAGTAAAAGCCTCCATTCTCCAGGCCAACAGAGCCCCAGGTTTAGGAGCAGAGTGGGCTGCAATTCTGCCCACTGGTCCCTACAACCAAACACTGACAGCTGAGATCAATCAGTATCAATCCGGGATCCAGAACCTTAGGTCTAGATATGTTTCAGAATTTTTTAGATCTTAGAAAGGAATTTGCAACATGTGTGCATATATTTTATAAGACATAGGTGGAGTCAGAGATAGTACATAATCAAATACATCCGTATGCAGCAAATATGTGAACAGTCACATAATAAAGGATAAATGAAAACTATGAACAACCTTAGGTCAGATCCAGATTTGCTTCCAAATGTGAGTTCAGGTTGGGTTAAGTTCTGTCTGAACACAAAGATAGAAATCTCCTCTTATTAACCTATTATTATTGTTTATAATTTTATTACTTAAAAATAAGACTAGAAATACATTCGCCTTTGTATTCCGTCCAGCATGAATCACTGAATCTTCAAATAGTAGATGCTCAATACTTTTGTTGAATTGAACACACACATAGCACACACACATAAACACACATATCAGGATGAATAATATATTAAAAACAAGAGAAGGAAGACAACTAAATATTAATTATCACGACCTAGCAAACAAGTCAAAATATTTGTATTTCTTTCTCCCCTTGGCTGCCATATCCCTGGGAAGTATGTAGGTAGCTTAGTAAATAAAATCTGCATTCATTCCTTTTTTTTTCCCATTAGAAACTCACATGAGAAGAAGCCAGTGCTTCATTACCCTAATAAAGAAGATAAGACTTAAAGGAATTTGTCAGTCAGTAACAGACATGAAGCATTTTATTTGGTTTGTTTTTCTTTTTTAATGTTTATATCTGTACATGTAAGTAAGAACAAAGAATGATTATTTCAGGCAAACTAAACTAGATTTGGTTAACGCAAACTTAATCTACATATGTAGATTCTTAGTCTTTATGACATAAAATATACTTTATATAAGAAATAGATACCATTACACAAGAACTGATATTTTATGTATGGGAGTATCCAATTTTAATATCAATTAATTATATAAATCTATATATCTTTCTCTCTGCAGAGATAGCAAAATGCACCTTTCTTTCAAGACCCACCTGAGCAAAAGCAAGACCCCATCTCTAAAAATAACCAGAAGTTGTGGCAGGTGCTTGTAGTCCTAGCTACTCAGGAGGCTGAGGCAAGAGAATCCCTTGAGCTTAAGAGTGTGAGGTTGCTGTGAGCTATGATGCTACAGCACTCTACCAAGCTTGACAAAAAAGAAATTTCTCAAAAAAAAAAATGCACCTCTCTGATAGTCCTTGAAGATGAATTATAAACACATTTAGATATTTTTAGAAGTAGATAGGAACTTATTCATGGTAATGAAATTAAAAGCTCCTAGTATCTAGATAACGGTAAACCTTAATTATTGTTATTCATTTGTATGATATACAAACAGAGATACATAGTTTTAAAGCTCAACGCATATACCCACTTCACAATAGAGTGTTCTCTTGTTCCAAATGAGTTTTGACTTCAGGAGTAATTAGTTGTAAGACTCACTCAATAATAATATATGTATATACTCCTGTGATATTATTTAAAGAAATTTCTTGAAATTGCTTTTCATACCAATTATTCCAGCTTTTTTTTTTTGGTTTTTTTTTTAACTGAGTAGTATCTAAGATTATGGATCACTAAATGGTAACATTGTATCTACCTGGCCATAGAATCAATAATAAATTGAAAAGATCACTAATTAATGAAGTTTCCTGAGTATGAGCCCTTCTGAAAGTAGACTGAGAAGACACTTTGGATACTTCTAGCTTCTCTACAAAGTGGTCACAACAGCCAGAGGAGCGAAGGACTGAAATAAACATTACTGAGCTGGGCACCCTTGTGGACAAATGATGCTCAAATCCACTGAAAACCTTCTGAGATACAAGTGGATTACATAAACATTTCACCTAAGAATGAAAGACTGTGTCATTTCTCAGCTAATTTACTTATTCCATTGATTAAAGAGACTGATTAGTGGATTGGGTTTGTGCTACATTTGCACTTACTTTGATCAAGAGACAGAAGAGAATCCTTCCACATAGGCCAGGACTATTGTTTACTTAAAAGAATGTGCTGGTATCTGTTAACAGTGTTTCTAGAACATGGAGTTACAGGCTTGGTTTTTTTTCTCTCAGGAACATATTGTTTATTTCCTCCCATAATTGTAACTAATATAAATTATTTTTTAAAGACTAGAATATTCACGTACACGTATGATATGCATGCTATAGTTTCCTTTATCACGGTTTATCGTTCAATGATTTTACTTACCCATGGACAACCGTGGTCTGAAAATACATGAGATATTCTGAGACACAGAGAAACAGAGCCCAAATTCACACAACTTTCATTACAGTATGGTAGGCCTTCCTGATCCATGGGTTCTGCATCCATGGATTCAATCAACTGAAGATTGAAAATATTCAGAAAAAAATGATGTGTGCATCTGCACTCAACATGGACAGATGCTTTTTTGTCATTATTCTCTAACAATACAGTACACCAATTATTTACATAGTTTTATATCATATTAAGTATAAGTAAAATAGACACAATTTGAAACACATGCGAGGTTACATGCAGACATTACACCATTTTATATAAGGGATTTATGTAAAATCATCCATGGGTTGTAGTATCTGCAAGATGTGGTGGTCCTGGAACCATTTCCCACAGATACCAAGAGGCAACTGTTATGATTAGAACTGTTCTATTTTACTACGCATTATTTGTTATTATTGTTAAACTTTTATTGTGATTACTTTAAATGGAATTACCGGCTTGGGTGTTTCCTCTCACGATAAATTAAGTTAAACTTTATCACATTGCATATAAGAGAAATATATATACATAGTTTATATATATATATATATATATATACACACACACAGAGACAAGGTTCAGAGGTGTCGGTGGTTTCAGGCATTACCTGGGGTCTCAGAGTATCCCCCAAAGGATAAGGGGTGACTATGTATAAACAATCATGTATTGCTTAATCAAGGGGATAAGGTCTCAGAAATGAGCTGTCAGTTTTTGTACATTTTGTTGTTGTATGATCATCTTACCATATATTTACACAAACTTAGACAGTTTAGCCTATATATAGCTTGGCTATATAATGTATAGCCCATTGTTCCTAAGCTACAAACCTATGCAGCATGCTACTGTACTGCATTTCGGAGGCAATTGTAACATGACCATAAGTATTTGTGAATATAAACATAGCTAAACATAGAAACGGTACTATATAATCTTACGGGATTATATAATCTTATAGCGTATGCAGTCTTCAGTTAACCAAAACATTGTTATGCAAAGTATGACTATATATATACACACACACACAGAGTCATGCACACACAACAAATACACCCGTATACGTATATGTACACACCCACATATATCCCTGTCAATTTATGCATATGCTTTTTGACATTACTACTGATGCTCAGAGAAAAGTCCTCTCTTAATATTTTAAATAGAAAGGTTCTAGTTGATACTATAGCAGAGGCCTCATGTACCTTCTTGTAGCATCAGTGACCTGGTTGAACTGACATGCCCAATCTGCTACGGAACACGTGTTGCTACACCCCACCTACAACCCAAGATGGACTTTGAAAGAAAGAGCTTTCACTAGCAGAGGACTGAGAGTCCAATAAGGTTAATAAAGAATAATTACTAAATATTAAGTAGAAATTGAAAGATGTATTTGCTTAATAATCAGTCTTATTGATGTCTGGCAAGGAAAAGACAGACAGCCCTAATCTTTAGAAAATAATTACCTATGAGGGGGAGCCACTGAATGGTTTAAAGGACAGGAGTGTCATGATTAGATTTGCATTTCAGAAAGGACACCTGGGTCAGCTGAAGGAGAATGTGCGACGTGCATGTGAGTGAGGCTGAGGCTGGGAGATGAAAGAAGACGCCAGTGCAGAAACATGGCAGGAAGACTAAAGACCAGGTGCAGGCGGTGGGAGTAGAACAGAAAGGAGGGGAAGATGTAGGACTGTTAAGACAGCATAACAGGAAAATGTGATGACGGACTGTTAGGTATAAGACAAAAAGCGGCCTCTCAGATACTTCATGGTTTGGGCATGGATGGTACCATAGACGGTAAAATGGCAAAGCAGACATTCAAATTCATCTCTTCAGATTTCGAACCTGGCACATTTTCTAATAAGCAAGCCTTATTGTACAATTCTAAAAACAAAAGAAGGGCATGCAATTTCTCCTCTGAAAATTGCTTATTTGCTTTATGTTTTCTCCTTATTAAAAAATAAAAAAATCTGAAGGAGACTCACAGGTAACTCTGTTCTAATTATCCTAATTCACTTGATATTTGGACAAAGTAATATGCTTGAATTTATTTCCCTGTAATGGATTGACTTGTCTAGCCAGCCAATAAATGCAGCAATGGGACTCCGTATATTTCTCCCAGTATTATATTATAGCAACTGACAATAATAACAGTAATAATTATCCAATTTCAAGATGTAGAAGTACCTTTGACCTCCATTTGATGCCCTTGGTCTATCTAAGTCTGATTCAGCATTGATTTCTTTCCCAAGGAACTTGCTGTAATCATGTTATGGCTGATTTATCACAATATGCTTGCTGGCTAGTGATTTCTCATCTTGAACTTGCTTCTCTCAGTTTTTTTCCTCCACTAAAAGACATCAAAATGTTCTGCTTTTTTCCAAAGCCAGGCAAACTTTCCAAGTACTCCTCTGTATTTCTCTCAGTGGGTGGTGTAAAGTGACCTATGGTCTTTAATAACCATCCTAATATGTTGGCAGGGAAAAAATTTAAAGTAAATAAAATAAATGAAGCATTCTACAGGAAATCCAAATTTGATTGCAAATATGGTAACAGGGAAAGAACATACGCTCAGAAATCACTAGGTTTAGGCTCTAGACTTTTTCCCCTAAGTATGTTTATGATTGGAGTAAGTCATTTAATCTTTTTGAATTTCAGTGTCTTTGCTTATAAATTATGGCTAGTGGAACCTATCTTGAAGTAACGAATTTCATACCTAATAATTTTAAGTATATCCAAAACATGCAATAATAAAAAATTTAATGGAAAAAGAATTACCATAACCTAGTGTAGAGTTCAATATTATTGCATTAGTAAGAACTTATTTATCATTCAGGAAGAGTACAGATGGCGCTAGTGGTGGACTTTAAAATGGTATTCTAGGAAGAATGCATAAATAAAAAACCCACCTAAATTATCCAGTACAAATTCTTCACTTCACAGGTGACAAAATTGAGGATCAGAGAGATGAAATCATGTGACAGAGGTTCACAAAGCGCATCAATCTCCCCTTCAGGGGACTTTAAATTAAACCTTGTAATTCCTAATCTAATCCTTACCATCCCCTGTCCAAATAATTAGCAGTTGTTGAGACATGGCCAGTAAGAAGGACATCAATCATGAGAGGTCAGATTATGCCCTGGCAACAACCTTCAAATCTTGCTGGTTTAGAATGATATCTGTGGGGTTTTTTTGTTTGTTTTTTTTTTTTTTGTAGAGATAGAGTCTCACTTTGTTGCCCCTTGGTAGAGTGCCGTGGCGTCACACAGCTCCCAGCAACCTCCAACTTCTTGCCTCAGCCTCCCATGCAGCTGGGACTACAGGCACCCGCCACAACGCTCGGCTATTTTTTTGTTTTGCAGTTCGGCTGGGGCCAGGTTTGAACCTGCCACCCTTGGTATATGGGGCTGGCGCCCTGCTCACTGAGCCACAGGTGCCACAATATCTTTGTTTTTTTTTCACTTGCGGTTTGCATCTGCTGTGGGTTGGTAGGAACTCAGTTCTGGATTATTGTTACTCTAGGATCCAGGCTGACAAAACAGCCAATATCTAGATTTGTGTCAGTCACTACGAAGGCAAGTAAAAGAAAAGGAACAAAGTACAATGTGGGTTTTGGATTTTCCTTTGCAAGGGACAAGTCACTTTTTGTTCTATTTAATTGACCAAACAAGTCACGTGGCCACACCTAACTCCAGAGGATATGGGAAGTTAATTCTTACCACAAGCTTAGAGAACATGACATATTCAAATAAATTTAAATACCATAGCATGGTTAGCAGGTAGAACAAAAAAAGAACATAAAAATTTCTTTTTTTTTTTTTTTTGAGACAGAGCCTCAAGCTGTCACCCTGGATAGAGTACCGTGGCATCACAGCTCACAGCAACCTCCAATTCCTGGGTTCAAGAGAGTCTCCCGCCTCTGCCTCTCAAGTATCTGGGACTACAGGTGCCCGCCACAACGCCCGGCCATTTTTTGGTTGCAGCTACCATTGTTGTTTGGCGGGCCTGGGCTGGATTCGAACCCGCCAGCTCAGGTGTACGTGGCTGGCGCCTTAGCCCGTTGAGCCACAGGCACCGAGCCAGAACATAAAAATTTCAGTTTCCTCTCTAAAATATGTACAAAATATAGGGAATGTTCTTCTGAGACAGATTTATAATGCCCAGAGCCTTTATAATTTGTCTTAGAATCTCTACATGAATTAAACCTTCAGGGAAAATAAGGTGCCTAGTTCCAAAAATTTAGCAGAGTCAATGTGTAAAGAACACTTCACATACCAGTTGCCTGTTGGCCAGATTCAGTCAGGAGAAGGGTTATTTGGAACACATAGTATTTGTTACTGATGTTTTTAATGGAGATTTCACATACAAAACTTGCTTTTTGTTTTCTCTTAAAAAATCACAATGTATTATTAAGATCTGACAATCATTCCATCATGAAAAATGTTTGTAAGATTGACTTATTTTGCCTACGATGGATCAAGAGCTTCTTGTCACAGTCCATACAACTTACTGTTTTCTCACACCCAGATAGTGTTACTTATTTAATATGTGATGTGATGCTACCTGTGACAGAAATATACCGTCCCTTTTGGGAGGTGGAAAGCTAGCTTATATTTCTCATCTTTTTCTGCAGTTAGGCTATATGACTTAATCCTGTCCAGGAGAAAGTGAATGGACGTGATGTGAACCACTTCTTGACCCCAGCCACACACACTTTCACATTCTTCTTTCCTGAGATGTCACTGAACATCTACTCTGGACTTTTAATATAGAAAAAAATATATAAGCGTCATTTGTGTTATGCTCTGAAATGTTGAGATCTATTCGTTATAAGATAATTTAGTTGGCTGGCTTGGATTAAAACATGAATCATGCAGGCATTTTAGTTTGTGTTCATAAAATACTATCTAGCTAATGCCTGGATATAAATTTCTTGAAAATTTTCAGGAACCAAATCATTACAGCTCCCTATAGCTGGGGCAGCAAGGAAAGAGTGAAAAATTCTAGGCAGAGAGAAGAACAAAAGAAACCAAAAAGAGAAATGGGGATACATACATGGATGGTTTGAGACATAAATCAGTTTGGCTGCTTTTTAAAAGAAAAGAATTTAGACTAGGCTGTGGAGAAAGAATTAGTGAATTTGGGGGGAACAAAAGCGACCATTTTTTTTGGGGGGGAGTCACACCCTTAACCTTACCCTAGATGGTAAACAGGTGAATCTAGAGAAAGTAGAAGACTCAAGAAACGCTACGTATTTACAACCGAGAGACAGTAACAGCTACCATTTGTGGAGTACTTTATAAATCCTGGGCCCTAGACAAATCACTTTGTAGGCATTATCTCAACTAATAAAATATCTATTTTACACACAAGAAAAACCTTAAAATTCTAATTATCTTAGCTAAAATCATATCCTTATGGAATGGTAGAGCTGGGATTTGAACTCAGATAAATCTTTCTTCAAAGTTCATACTAATTAATTACTACACTATATTGTATAATGCAGCCTGAACCTAGGCTCCTCAGACACAGGGGAGATAAGGAGAAGCAAAAGATTTACAATTAATTTAAACTTTTAAAAATACTACTAAACACAAAACACTGGGCTTGACGTGTAAAACTTTGCTCCTGATAACCAAACACTTCACAGTCCAGTGGCAGGAGCTTTCAGTCCATGGGACAATGGTCAGGCCATAAAATGTTATTGTGCCTCTTCCAAAAAGGGTATTCTGGTCACTGGTCTTCAACCACGGCCCCTGCTGAACTATGCCTCCTAGTATCTATGCTTTTGTGAAATTCTCTCACACTTTGAATTTGGGTTTTCTTGGGCATGGGATTGACCAATGGCAGAGCTGAAAACTTTTACTTGCCTCATCTTTAAGAAAACTAGCAACTTCTGTTTCTTCCTTCTTGGAAGTTCACTTTTGGGCGTGTCCAGCTAAGAAATTTGGCTGTACTTTGGGAAATTTTTTTTTTTTCAGTTTTTGCCCGGGGCTGGGTTTGAACCCGCCACCTCCAATGTACTGGGCCAGTGCCCTACTCCTTTGAGCCACAGGCTTCACCCAAGTACTTCTGGAAATTCTAAGTGAGGAGAATACAGGGAGAGATCACACAGAAAGGCTACATGGGAAGAAGATGCCTTCAGATTGCAATGTGATGGAAAGTAGCCCAAGCTTCCTATAATTTCAGTCAAGTCCCTTTATTAATTTGGCCCAATCCACCAACTAACTATAACTAAGTTGGTCCCTGACAACCTAGAATGATGATATGTAATAAATGGTGGTTGCTTTAAGCTTTTAGGATTTGGGGAATTTTGTGACACGCAAAAGATAACTGAAATAGGGGTGTTAATAATTGTGGGATACTGGAAAAGGGTAAAAGAAACTTCCTCGAACCATAGGAACAAATTGGCTAGAACAGCAGCAAAAATGACAATAATACAAATACAGATATTATCAGACACATTTTATTTGAGCCCTTGATCACAACACAACATTATTATTGCATTGTGCGTTACTCTGAATTCAGATATAAGAAAAACATATCAGGCAGCACTTGAAACATGAATCTCATATCCTTCCTATTATAGCATCATGCATTGGCTCCTCATCTAATGCACTGAGCCCATAAGGAAGGTTAAAATTGTTCCCCCAAACCAATGCTATAAAAAACTCCCCTGATTTATGCATTTCATCTACTCTAATTACCATCATAGTTAGAAATGGCATCCCTTCACGTATAATGAAATAGTCTGTTCAGACAGCTGTCCACTTACTTCAAATTCTACTCATCCATCATATAAAGAGTGGAGTGTGTTATTAACCCATTGCTTAAAGGCTACCTAGCGTTGTTACTTTAAAATCTAATTGTTGGCCAAAGGACATTACTACATGGGGATCTCATTCCTCTGCCTAAAATAAATGAACCATATGTGGACAGAAGGCTTCAATTCAGCCTGTTGCCAACCACTCATGAGATGCAAGTGAGTTGTGAGAGGCAATTTCTCCCACAGAGCTGACATGTAAGAGTATCTGTGGAATGAGCACATGAACTCCATGTGACCAGCCCATATTCATTTTTAGAGTTAATTATTAGTCCTAGATAAATGAATGGGATCCAACTTGGACAGAGGATTTATTGTTCCAATGGAAAATAAATCAGATTATCTATGGACATGGCTTTAGAAGGAATGGTGCATGATAAAGTTATAAACTTTCTATAAATAAATTGTTGAATGGGGAAATCCCAATGAATTATGTGAAAGTTATGAGAGTCTCTTCCTTATACATGAAAAATTCTTATTATAGAATCCTGGGCCTAGGAAGAGCTATGCCTGTAGGTATGCATGATGTGTAAGTGGAATTTGCCATTATTACTTGCGTGAAACATGGAAGGTCACTGTTGAATAAAAAGGCTAAGTTTACCTTTTTCTCCAATATATAGTATAAAAGTCTCATACATTGTGTCAACAAAGCCATACATAGCCACATACACAGAGAAAAATATCTATACAGCAAAAGCGAAATGCTTCGTTTATTTGCCCCTACTATCCAGAGATAACTAATGTTAACAAGTATATAACTTTTCAGACATACTTATTCATACTTGACAAATGTTAATAGAAACACAATGCAAGCAGATGTCTATTATACATAGACACATTTTCTTATCATGCGGTTATTTGATATATTTTGTTTTGCGACTTGTGTTTTATAGTGACTGGTACCGTATAGTGGACCTTGATCATTGTCCATGTTAACAGAGCTACTTCACTTCTTAAATGGTTTTTTGTTATTCCAAAGACTGTATGAAATAATTTGTGT
Source organism: Perodicticus potto (assembly GCA_963574655.1). Lineage (NCBI taxonomy): Eukaryota > Metazoa > Chordata > Mammalia > Primates > Lorisidae > Perodicticus > Perodicticus potto. The sequence goes on from CAUYRH010056515.1 coordinate 16,315, forward strand.
AATGCCTTATCTATTGATGGACATTTATGTAATGTCAAACTCTTATGTGAATATTTTTGTGGCAAGATAATAACAATAATAATATTTATCATCACAAAAACTGACATTTTCACATACTAGACATTAGGCACTATGCTAAACGCTTTCTATCCTCACTCAGTCTTAAAGGTGACTAACTGAGGATATAAAGCAGAATAATACTCCCTTTGAGGCAGAAATGATAATCATGCTTTTCAGCTGGAGAACTGGAGGCTGAGAAAGGTAACATTCTGTCCATGGACACACTTAGTCCTTAACACAGTGGTTCTCAATCTGTGGGTTGCGACCCACAGGAACTGTATTAAAGGGCCGTGGTATTAGAAAATTTGAGAACCACTGCCTTAACAGAACCATGGTTTGAACTCAGGTTTGCCTGTGCCTAGGTTATCAGACACTATACAAAACTATTCTAAACAAAATTTTTATAGAATTATTGAGTCAAAGGACATGTCCATTCAAACTTTTGCAGCATACTATTATAATTACATTTTGTTCTACTTGAGTATTTAGTATTTTAACTTGTGTAATTAAAATCACATATAAAATCATACATTAATGCAGAATTACTGATTTTTTCCACTCTGGCATTTCACACAGCAGTTTTGGGGGAGCTCATCTCATGCGTCATTGACATTAGTGTCTTCATAATCACTGGAGCCACTTTTGAGCCTTCTTGCCTACTTTTCAGCACACATCATTTTCACTTTCATTTAAATTATATGTAATATAAGACTTTTCCAAACCAGTATGAATCTGTCCACAGTAATTTAATCCTTAGCTCAAAATAACCACTCACATTTTACTACAACCATCCTTTTTTTTCTGTTTTTAATTCTTCCTGTATTATATCTGCTTTTCACAATGTAACCACTTACTAAATTACTTTGAAAATTGACATGAAACCTTTAATAAATACAAAAACACATAGACTAGTAAAATGCACACCCATATTCATTAAGCACCTTAATTTCTATATTGATTAGGCAATTTATATGGAGGTTCCTGGTTCTAGCAACAAATTTACTAGATCCAGGAAAGGATCAAATGATTACACACACACATACAATTGGGAACCAAATCTAAACAAAGTGGAAACCATGATGGATGGTTTTGCCATATCTTAACTTGCTTGATAGAACGAAAGAAAGAAAAAAAAAAATGGCAGTAAAGCCATATACAACAGTTACTTCCCCAGATTAAGAACTACTGGTTTAAAGTGATTAAAGCATCATCCTTGTGTCAATCATTTAGGAATTTGGAGTGTAATCTACAGAGACCCACTCTAATAATTTGAGCAGAAAAGTAGTTTATTATAAGATAGCAAGTAGCTCATATATTCTCCAGGTAGGCTAAGGATCGCAAGGCTTAGCAGTTACATCTCTCTCTCTGTATTAAATTCAATATATTTTATTGAAAAAATAAAATACACAACTGACCCTATAGAACTGGTCCTATGATAACTCCATTGTCCCTACCAATGGGCAAAGATGAATCACTTCAGTCCAGCTGTGTTTGCCTTGCACCTGGATGCTTCTACCAAAAGTGCTACTACCTCTGAAAATTGGAGAGGCCTTTGCTGCCTCTGAAAACTGGATGAGGCCAGCACAGTGTTATTTACCAGATTGGCTTTTTATGTAGTACCTATTTTTTCATGACATTGGATTTCTGTTCAAAATGCAGGCACCTAGGCTGATTGGCAATCTGTCAGTGCTGCTTTTGGGAGGTCTGAGAAGTCCAGGACCCACCACTGTCTTGGTTGACTCATGAATTCACGTATGGAAGGGTAGTTCAAGTGCTGGAGCTACCAAAGTAATAAATCATACTCTATGCCATGTCTTAGTGGAAGGACCTTAGTACACCTTTATTCTTTTTATGCCATAATATCATTTAGAAATAACTAAATGATATTTAGTTGTTTTTGTCAGTTTTTGCTGACAAGAGTGTTTTTCTACGAAGAATATTCACATTCTTAAAATTCTGAAAATAAGTAACTGTAGACCAAATTGCACATAACTTCCAAGACAGTTACAATACAGAAGAGACCGACTTTAAACTTCTTGAGGAAAAGGTTGTATAAACATGGGATCATCAGTCTTAAAAATGAATTCTATTTCCTGCACTAGAACTGGCAAAAATTTCATGAGTCTGAAGTGTTCCTATACATACTGTATCAAGCTTTTTTATAATCATAATATTTGGAATGTCTGTTGCGCTCTCCCCCTTAAAAGTACTTTAACAAACATTAGATGTAATTGTAAAGAGCGTTGGGATCCTCAGAGATGGAAAGTATTGTATAAACGTGCCATGTAACCATGACTATTACTTCTGTACATTGCTGCATAAATTATCAGAAAATGAGTAAATGGATTTCAGTTTCATGCACTTGAATGTTAATTGGGAAGAAAAATCTTCTTTTACCATTTTGGAGATGACAATTATATCACAGTCTATTTGCTTGAGCAGGCATTCACTCTTTGTTAATCTTGACAGATTATAACCTCAGGTGCACTCTGTGTCTGGAAGTCTTTGTGTGTATCTTGACACAAGGTTTAGTGTCAATTCCGATGTTCAGTCTGCCGTGAAGACATTCTACAGTATCTCCGGCCTTGCTATATATCACTCTCATACATGTATCTAGACTCTGCTGAAGCAGAGAATCTAATCCAAGTGGTTATTACTTCAATGAGCAGCCATAATAGTTTGTGAGTTTTGTTATTGTTTGGTGATGGATTTCAATGAAGAAATTTAAAATTCTGTGTTAACAATTTAACAAAAATTATCAAATTCTACAGTTTTATGGACAGACAAGTTCATTCATTGTTTTTTTCCTGGTACTATATCAGGTTGTTCATTCCTGACATTGATTCTCATCCATGGAAGTTTAATTTTTAAACCATGGCAGGCAGTATTTTAGCTTCACTTATTTTTCCAGGCAAAAGAATTAGCACAAGTCTTGCCTATTTTAAAGGGATTTAAAATTTGCTCTGAAGCACTACTTACTCTCTGTCCCTTGACTTCCAATATCCAGAATACCACTATAATTACTCTTTCTTGACATCTCTTCATTTCATTCTTTGCTATTTGTTTTGAACAATGCTAATGGATCACCTAGTTTGGACCTTCTAAACCATCTCATACTTCTTCTGTGTGTCAGGAAATTCAGTTATATTTCATTTAAACAGGGATAAGAATCCTCTCACTATTGAGAGCTTGTATTGGAAACATCACAGGTTGTTGCAGGCTGACCTTTCTGAGATTCAGCCTGGTTTTTCATTCTTTTCTGCAGGTGAGTGAAGCAGGCCTGCCATAATACAATAGGCAGCATTAGAGATTTCAGCCATCTGAAGGCAACGGCAGCTAAGGATGTGTTGAGTGTAGGTTTTAAGTTGCTACAGCTTCTAATTTTTAAAGGGATTCCAGAAGTATAGAGGTTTTTCTTTTCACCACAGATTCCAGAAGTATAGAATATTTTAATAGTGGCAGTTAATATAGTTGGAAAGTAATAGAACTACACAAAAAAATTCGTGGACAAGATCTGGTCTAAGATGGAAAACTATGATCATGGCTTCCCAACCATCCTAGGCATGCAGCAACTCTACTTTTGCTACAACTTTGCTAACTCTCCTTTTTCTTTGCTTAAAGGTTTCCTTCTGATTCCCATGGTTACTCTACTGAGCCCTGAGATTCCCACCCTTGACACTCCTCCTCTGGGGCTGTGCTCCTACAGGCTCCACCCAACCTGGTAAAGGCGTCTCCCGCAATCACCACTTAGTTTAGGCAAGTGGCTCTTTGTGCTTGAGCTCTTATGATAGTCCTCAAACCATCTTCTTTGTCTCCAGTTTCTCTACTTTAATACAACCTTCCCACAGTGACAGACTAATCTTTTCCACAGTGACTTTCATTGTATCACTGTCTTGCTCAAAATCCTTTAATTGCTTCACATTTCATAGAGGAAGAGGTTTAAAATCTCACATTAATAAATTGTAGCCCATCACAAGGGCTTACCATGGCCCAATCACTGTCCTAAGTGCTTTACATACATTATCTCATTTAATTATCGCATTGAGGTAGATATTATTATCCTTATTCTATGGATGAAGAAACTGAGGCTAATCTCCCGTTGACCTCATTTTATATAATAAAAAAATATATAATCCTACAATGGCCTGGAATCACATGTTTAAAAATGAAAAAAGAAAAAAAATAATTTATATTTCTATCCTGGCTCTACAAATTATGAGCTGGGTATCTTTTAGAGAGTCACTTAAATACTCTAAGCCTCATCTTTATCATCTAGAGAATGAGAAACACAATACCTATCCCTCAAGGTTATTTAGGATAAAAAAGGGATTTAAATATAGTACTCTACCAACTTGGTTTGATATTCTTAGCTTAAAGCAAAAGAAAACTTTGCATCCCTTACTAAATTATAACAAATGTCTAAGAATACACAGTTAAATGTGTGTTGGTGGATCTGGAAAGTGCCTACATGATGTGTTTGCAGGTTCCTCATACAAACACTCTGGGTCCTCCCTCTTTTACCCACTCAACACACATTTATGGAATGTGCTCTGTACGCCTTTATGGTAGAGGTAGATCTAAGGATGATTTCTTGTTTTCTATCATAAGAAATAGAGCAGGAAGAGTGTGTCTATGGGTGAAGGAGACTCAGTTCAGTTTTGAACATGTTGATATTTGCAATACTTCAGTTGGCACCTAAGCAGACTGTCCAAGGGGGTGGTCTGCTATATAATTCCCACAGTTGAGAAGAGAAAGCAGAGTTAGAGATGAAAATGTGAGAATTTTACAAGCATTTATTTTTAGTTCATGCCATAAGACAGAAGAAAAAATACCTGGGGACAGGGAGAAATAGAAGACTACATAGACAGGAGTCCTGAGCACAATGTTTAGAGGTCAGGTGAGACAGAAAAAAAGGAAGCTGGAGAGGCAGAAGAAACCTCCGCAGAATGTGGTTCCATTTAGGAGATGGTTTTCAATTATATTAGATGCTTCTGAAGGGTCAGGCATAGAGGGGATTGAAAGGGGCCTCTGGATTAGGTAGCCTGGAAACTCCTAATGATCTTAGAAAAATAGGCATTGAGGAAGTGGGGTGCAGAACACAGAAACCGTTTATCAGTCATCTTCTTAACGACAGGCGAAATTCCATCTTCACAATGCTAAGCTCTTTTAAACTATATGTTTAACATTAATGGTTGGTTTAGGATGAAGAAAGTCACAGAAAATACTGATAAATTGAAGGGCCATGGGAGATTTAGGGACTTGGAGGAGTATATTTTTTGTTATTTACCTAGGAGACTGCACGAGTGAGGGCTAATAGGACTGATGGTGCCAATGACAAAATCTTACTATATTTTTGCTAAGAGACTGACCTGGTTTTAGTTTTCTGAAGTTTTCATAACTGCTAAAATATGCCTCATTTCATGCTAGTGTTGAAATGTCCTTTATCTTAGTAATCAGACAGGAGACAAAGCTCCCCTAAAAGTTTGATTTCTCAGAGAAAATGGCTAATCAGCAAAATAGCATTTTCCTTCCTCTCAAGGGTACGGGATGCTGATTTGATTTCTAAATGCTATGGGTACCATCACAATGCTCATGAAATCAACTCGACACTCTGCCTTAGGGGCAGTCCTTGCACCCCAAACTAAGAAGCAGTAAAAAAGTAGGCTTGTTCACAAATCTCCCCCTACCCTTTTCTCTCCTTTTGAAAAATTTCATTGTTATTGTTATTCTTTATTTATTTACATTTTGAAAGAACATCTATTATCTTCCATGTACTGTTTCAGTGCTTGGGACATATCTGTCAACCAAAGGCAAAAATACCCTGCTTGTGTTGTTTATATTCTAGTGGGAAGTAGGTTAAGGTGTTTCCAGAAAAAAAAAATCATCCATACCCTAAATGTCTCTGTGAGTGCAAGCAAGCGAATGCCCCCATTATAATTCATTAATATTTATTAGCCCATTAGTATCAAGTCACTGCTGTATTATCTAGCTGAAATATCAGAAAGTGGGAGCCAATGGAAGTGAGAACAGGGGCAGGTATGTTTTAAAAACAGCAGTAGACAGAATTTTGAAGAGATTGAAAAAAACAGCAGAAAAATACAGAGATTAGATCATTTTCTATAATTCATGGCAGTTAAAAACACTGAGAATTTGGGCAGCACCTGTGGCTCAGTGAGTAGGGCGCCGGCCCCATATGCCAAAGGTGGTGGGTTCAAACCCAGCCTCGGCCGAACTGCAAAACAGAAAAATAGCCGGGCGTTGTGGTGGGCACCTGTAGTCCCAGCTACTCGGGAGGCTGAGGCAAGAGAATCGCCTCAGCCCAGGAGTTGGAGGTTGCTGTGAGCAGTGTGACGCCACGGCACTCTACCGAGGGTGATAAAGTGAGACTCTGTCTCTACAAAAAAAAAAAAAAAAAACACTGAGAATTTGGTATTGCTAGTTTAAGAGGTATAGGTTTGAGGCAATCCCAGTAACGTCATAATTTTGTTAAAAGTTTATGAAGCTGGAATACATTCAAAACAGCACACATTTTTCATTTAATACAAATATAGACTCAGTCTATCAAAGACTTAGTGGACTGGAGAGACAGATAATACATAACATCTAAACAACCTATAAAAAATGAGGCATCTTCTACTAATAAAGAAAAAAAAATGAGGCATCACCCACTCCAAATACTCCACACTGAACTGTCTGAAATCAGCGGAGGCTGTCTAACAAAATTCCATCCCTGAATATTAGAAAGCTCTTAGTATATTTTCAAATGCTCATTCCTTCCAGATTTGCATGTTGAGAAAATGATTTATGAAATAACTTATGCTATGAAGACTTTCACCCAGTCTGGCAAACAAGAAAGCTAATTAGTGGCAATAATTTACTTCTGGTTGGAAATTCATAATTTGCTGGGTCATGACCCATAATTAATATATTTTCTGTGTTTCTTTCTTTAAGATAATTGACGGTGCACATTGAGTATTGCTTTAGGAAAACTTGTGTCTTAAATGCAATTAAAATTAAACTATAATCTTGTGTAGGTAAATTATGATAGATAATTCAAATCAAAGAAACTTCAAATTAGTGTTTTATAATAACAGTAGAGGAATTAAATATCTTCTTCAACCTCATACTGAATAAATATAATCTTGTAGAAATCATAATTCGTTGTTTTCTTAAATGACCATTAAAATATATAACCATAACTCCTCATTGCTAGAGAGGAAATATTTGCTCAGGTTATCAATTAGTGTAGTACATTGAAACCAGTTAAGAAAAATTATTTTTATGGAGTTTCTTTTTGTATTAAGAAAATTTTATTTTATTTTTTTTAATTTTTAAGTCCTTTTTATTTTTAAATCATAAAGCAGTTCTAAAATTAAAAGCAAATATTCAGGAATTGTACTAGGAGCCATGGAAGCATTTTTCCACAAGGAGAACTTAGTCCATTTCAGTACATGTTGGCTGGATATC
>CAUYRH010056516.1:0-36773 GCA_963574655.1 Perodicticus potto
GGTGGGGGGGGGGTGGGTGTGGTGGGGTGGGGTTTTGTATTGTATTTTGTGGGGGTGTGGGTGGGGGGGGGGGGGGTGGTTTGTAGGGGGTGGGGTGATGAGAGGAGGGGTGTGGTGTGGAGAGGAGAGGGAGGGGTGAAGAGAGAAGGGGTGGGGACGTAGAGAGGAGGGGTGGGGTGTGGGGAGGAGAGGGAGGGATGTGGAGAGGAGGGGTGGGGGTGGAAAGGAGAGAGGGGGTGAAGAGAGGAGGGGTAAGGGTGTGGAGAGGAGGGGTTGGCGTAGAGAGGAGGGGTGAGGTATGGAGAGGAGGGGTGGGGGTGGAGAGAGGGAGGGGTGAAGAGGAGAGGGAGGGGTGAAGAGAGGAGGGGTAGGGGTGTGGCGAGGAGAGGGAGGGGTGTGGAGACGAGGGGTGGGAGCACAGGTGAAGGCCAGTTCCTCCAGAAGTCTGACTGCTCTGCCGGACAGCGGGTAACGTGGAACAGGGCTACATGCTACCTAGTGTCAGTTGTGGGCACTGACTAGGTACTTTTCTACTCAGTAAGGTACAGACATGACACTGACAGGGAGAAGGGACACTGAATTCCTCACCTGTCTGCTTGTCTTCTGTTCTTGTCTACCCTGGAACTGAGCTAGAATCAGGATCCTACAGGGCTCCTCATTTAAACTCAGAATAGAATGGAATATACGAAACACTCCAATTCCTAATTCCATACTCTCCCCTTTCAAGTTGTGCATTAAAGCTTTTAATGTGTCCCTATGTGACAATAAGACCAGCATAGAGAATTAGGTCATGAAATATGAAATGTCCCATTTCAAATCAAAAGGTTAGTTTACTATATCTTGAACAAGAAGCAGCACGATTAATCAAAGTTTCTGCCTAAACTATGAACACAGTTTTGCCATTTTCTTTTTTTTTTTAGAGACAGGGTCTTACTTTGTCACCCTCGGTAGAGTGTTTCTTTTCTTTTTTTTTGTAGAGACAGAGTCTCACTCTGTCGCCCTCTGTAGAGTGCCGTGGAGTTACAGGTCACAGAAACCTCGAGCCTCTGGGCTGAGGCGATTCTCTTGCCTCAGCCTCCCGAGGAGCTGGGACTACAGGCGCCCGCCACAACACCTGGCTATTTTTTGTTGCAGTTTGGCCAGGGCCGGGTTTGAACCCGCCACCCTCTGTATATGGGGCCTGCGCCCTACTCACTGAGCCACAGGCACTGCCCTATATACAGGTGTTTCTTACAACTCTAACTCCTTCTCGCCATATGCTATGTGGGCTGCTACAGGTAATAGCCGCGCTGGACTGCCAAATGGACACTGTTACCTTTCTTTTTGTATCTTTACTTTGGACTGTGTTCCGACATTTCATCTTTATCCGACTATTGTGCTGAATGCTGCAATTGTCAAAAAGAGCCCATTTTCATCACCTGTAACAGTACAGTGTAGAAATGGTTCGCCTTTATATCATGACGGCAAAGAGAGGCAAACTTCAACAGGCTGTCTCTTCTGCCGCTCATTTAATTCACACAGAACCATCTATCCAGCTCCTTCACCTTGATGATTTGTTTCAAATGGTCCAATATTGTTGGAATAGTAACTTCAAACCTTGCTGATAACTGACATCTAGGTTGAGATGGATTCGATTCTACCACACATTTCAGCTGCTCATTCTCTACCTTGGTCTCAGGTCGCCCACATGGCTCATTTTCAAGATTAAAATCTCCAGAAAGGAACTCATCAAAACATTGCCGTGCTGTGCATTCATTAGCCACATCCTTCCAAAACACTTTGTAGATATTTCGAACTGTCTGTACTACATTGGTTCTACAATGGAATTCATATTCAAAATTTTGACTTATGCATAGTTCACAAAATTTGCTCTAAAAGAAAATCTGAAAGATAATCATAAGCCAAACCACGCATTTGAAAGAACGAGGATGAACTTTCACAATAAAAATAAAACAAGAGGCTTGGGGCCTATAGCTTCTGCAGTGCCAGCCACATACACCGGAGCTGGCAGGTTTGAATCCAGCCCGGGCCCGCCAAACAACAATGACAACTACAGCCAAAGGATGTCCAGGTGTTATGGCGGGTGCCTCGGGCCTGCCAAACAACAATGACAACTACAGCCACAGGATGTCCAGGTGTTATGGTGGGCGCCTGTGGTCCCAGCTACTTGGGAGGCTGAGGCAAGAGAATCACTTGAGCCCGAAGAGTTTAAGGTTGCTCGGAGCCGTGATGCCATAGCATTCTACCCACGGTGACAGCTTGAGACTCTGTCTCAAAAAACAAAACAAACAAACAAACAAAAAAACAAGAAGTGTCTGGGCGGCGCCTGTGGCTCAGTGAGTAGGGTGCTGGCCCCATATACCAAAGGTGGCAGGTTCGAACCCGGCCCCCGGCCAAACTGCCAAAAAAATAGCCAGGCGTTGTGGCAGGTGCCTGTAGTCCCAGCTACTCGGAAGGCTGAAGCAAGAGAACCACTTAAGCCCATGAGCTGGAAGTTGCTATGAGCTGTGATGCTATAGCACTCTACTGAGGGTGAGAAAGTGAGACTCTGTCTCTCTCTCTCTCTTTTTTTTTTTTTTTTGGCTGGGGCTGGGTTTGAACCTGTCACCCTCAGTATATATGGCCATAGGAGATGCCCAAGACTGTGTCTCTTAAAAAAAAAAAAAAAAAAGAAGTGTCAAAATGAGATGTCGGAGGTATCAACTATCAAACTTGGTACTCAGGGAAATCACACATTTCATTGTTAACCTAAATAAATTAGTGTGTGCTAGTCAACATGACTCTAAGAGGGAAGCGCTCATGAATTGAGAAATATTTCTCTTTTGATGCATTTTTGTTTCTCATTCATAACTAATTTTAACCTCTACCACTACAATGCCAAGCTTGTGACAGGCTCACTGTTTCCTTCTATTCAAAGCTGACTTGAAAAAACTGAAAACATAACCCAAGTATTGGGAAAGATTTATCCCCTTATTGCAAGAGTAGGTTTTTTTTTTTTAACTTTTTTTTTTTTTATTTGAAGCAGAGTTTCATTATGTCGCCCTTGTAGAGTGCCATGGTGTCACAGCTCATAGCAATCTCAAACTCTTGGGCTTAAGTGATTCTCTTGCCTCAGTTACCCGAGTAGCTGGGACTACAGGTGCCTAACACAATGCCTGGCTAGTTTTCTTTTTCTTTTTGTAGAGACAGAGTCTCACTTTATTGCCCTTGGTAGAGTGCTGTGGTGTCACACAGCTCACAGCAACTTCCAACTCTCCAACTCCTGGGCTTAGGCAATTCTCTTGCTTCAGCTTCCCGAGTAGCTGGGACTATTGGCACCTGCCACAATGCCTGGCTTTTTTTTTTTTGGTTGCAGTTTGGCTGGGACCAGGTTTGAACCTGCCACCATCGTTAAATGGGGTCGGTGCCCTACCCACTGAGCCACAGGCGCCGCTCAATGCCCGGCTGGTTTTAGAGACAGCATCTCACTCTTGCTCAGGTGGGTCTCGAACTCCTGAGCGCTAGTGATCCACCCACCTCTGCCTCCTAGAGTGCTGGGATTACAGGTGTGAGCCACTGTGCCCAGCTTGGGCAAGCTATTCTGAAAAGCAACTACTCACAGGTGTGGTAGAGACTCTAGGTAATAGCAGTGCCACGGGCGCACGGTGACCACACAGTCCCAGCAACAGCTCCAAAGCTCAGCACAGAGGCCACTACTGCCCCTCACCCTGAGGAACAAGAGGGTCACGCTGAAGGTCAAGTCGGCTGCCACCCTCTCGTCCTAAACACACGGGCACACGCTCTGTCTCTCTCTCATCCACACGTCCACCCCTTGAGCGTCTCCTCCCAGTCCCCACCTTGCAGGGGTCTGTACCAGCTAAGCTTGGAATCAGTCATCTATCAGTCACTGGCAAGAGAAAAGTAGGAAATTCCCTCTTTTACTTAATAGTTAATTTCTGTTAAATTTTATTGGCAATAAAGATCTTTTCACTTCTCAAAGCCCCAGGAAGCCCCAGGCTGTCCCTGGCGTCATGACAGTTCACTGGTATCCCCCCACCACCCTGCCCTGCCCTGCCTCCAACACTGTGCTGGGCATGCTTCCTGCCACTCCTCCTGGCCCAGCAAGCCTGTGCCCATTTTCTGCTGCTTCCCAAGAAAGATCTGGGAGCTATGGACTAAAGCCTAGAAGTTCTTGAGTTCTTTTAGGAAGAATCTGAACAGCAAAGCACATGTCTTTGGTATTTATAACTGGTCAAAATAACACTGGAATTACTGCTACATCTGCTATGGAAAATTAAGCCTCCCGAGCTGTCCTATAATAGCAAGAAGCCTCAAGTTCTGCTGTCTCCATCCTTTGTTTAATTCACGCAAAAGTTGAAAGCACATTTGTCTACAAGAAATACAGCTTACTTGTGAAATGGCTTACAAATGAACTCAGATGACAACAAACCCACAGCAGGCCCGGCTGCAGCATCTGCCCCGGGCTGAAAGCTGCTTGCTCTTTCTGTGACATCAAAGGCACAGGCAACTGAACCCACATGGACACTGTCTCTCCCAGCAGCCCTGGGGCCCTCAGACCCAGAGCAGGGGCAACCTACCAGGAGTGTGAGATTTCTTCACCTGGAAGTTGATTTTGCCCGAGAGCTTATAGATGGCAGTCCCCATCTCCACGCCTGGCCCTGCTGAGCAGCAGAGAGACAGCTGATGGTGACAGGCTGAGCAGGATGGCCTGCTGACCTGTGTGATCACAGCCCCGCAGGCAGGAGGCCCAGCCTCCCTCTGCTCTCTAGCTTCACCCACTTTTCCATACTCAGTCATACCACCAGGGGCTGCCAGGCTGTCACAGCCAGGCCTGCAAGTCACATTAGAAGAGGTCCAGAGAGCATTGCCTGGACTGCAGGGGTGGCCAGAGGTGCCTATAATATGGTTAAGGCCTTAGGACCCAGACACCTGAGACAAGCTGTGTGACCTTTGGCAATGTATGTACCCTCTCTGTGCCTTTATTTCTTCTATAAAATGAGAAGAATGATAGCTCTTGTCTCCCTGAGTTTTGCTAAGTATGAAGTGGGCTTAGAACAGTGCTCGGCACCATGGCCAGGGCTCTGTTGGGCTGACTGGGTCTTCCTGGTTAAGAGAACTTGCATTTATGAGCAGGCTCTGCTGATTGATCTGGGCACTGGTTTCTAACTACTTCCAAGAATATAGGAAAGCCCACTTCACATGGGAAGCTGGATGGTGACTGATGTTTGGAGGAAAGGGACCACTGTACTACAACTCAGGATGGAGGGAGGGAGGGAGGCGGCTCACAGGCAGGCTCCAGCCAGGTCTGTACACAGCAGCTTCCCGTGTCCCCTGCTCCCAGCAGCCTGTGGCTGTGGTGGGAGGAGGGCTGCTTAGCGCTGAGCTCACCCTGTGCTCAGACTCTTTCCGAGCCTTCATTCCCAAACAGCTGTCTTTCTCTTTTTTCTCCTACCCTTTTGAATGGTAAGTTATTTACTTAATTATTTATTTTTAATTTCACATTAATATGAGAGTACTAATGATTAGGTTACATTGTTTGTGTTAGTTAGGTTGAGTTCAAGTTGCAGCTGAGCCCTTCACCCAGGAGGAGTGCTGCGCCCCCTCCGTTGTGCCCCTTAGGTGAGGGCCCCGACGGCCAGCTGTCTTCCTAATGGTCAGAAATCCTTTGCGTGGCTGCGCTTTCCTCGCCCTGATCCCCAAGTCTCGTTGGCTTTGGGACACTTTCCTCCCCCCGTTGAACCTCCAGGTCTGCCCCTGGAGGATGGCTGGATCGCTTTACCTGTCTGGTGTTCTGAAGCCGATGAGAGTTGATTTCACCAGAGCCAGAGAGAGGCTGTCAGGATTTGGTGCAAACCCTTCAGCAACACAAAAATAGCGTTTCTTACTCATCAGCTGGCTCTGTCACTTAGCAGTTGTGCGACCTACCTTCTCAGTTTTCACATTTGTAAAATGAAGGGGCACTTTCTAGAGGACCTCTAAGATCCCTGTACCCCTCCCCCCGATTTTCTTTGAGATCCTCAAGTTGGTGCTTGAACACCGCTGGGGTGGGGAGGATGCCAGGGAATGTGGTTCATCCTTCTGGAGCAGCAGTGTTACTTTTCACATCAGAACAAAACTAGAGTTATTATAGAATGCAACTCAAAATTCTGAAGTTTTTCAAAGAAAAAATATGAGATAAAAAATGATTATTTTGGAAAATAGTGGTGATGGTTACACAACACAATATAATCAATGTCACAAAATTATGTATTTTTTAAATAGTTCAAATGGCAAATTTTGTTATTTTACAATAAAAAAATTAAAAAACAAAATTAAAAAACAATGGGTAGAGAAGAGAGTCCAGAAATAATCCCGTCCATATGTGGTGAACTGATTTCTAACAGAAGTACGATGGTAGCTGGATAGTCATTCAACTTATAATCTAGCACTTTGGGAGGCCAATGCGGGAAGATCACTTGAGGTCAGTTCAACAACAGTTTGAGCAAGAGCAAGACCCTGTGTCTATTAAAAAAAAATAGAAAAATTATGTGGGTGGGGTGGCACACTCCTGTAGTCCCAGCTGCTTGGGAGGCTGAGGCAGGAGGATGGCTCAAGCTCAAGAGTTTGAGGCTGCTGTGAGCTGTGACGGCACTGCACTCTACACAGTGACAGAGTAAGGTACTGTCGCAAACCAACAAACAAGAAGACAGGATTCTTTTACCTCAGCCTCCAGAGTAGCTATGACTACAGATGTAAGCAACCGTACCTAGCTAATCTTTCCAAATTTTCTGTGGAGATGGACTCTTGCTGTGTTGCCCAGGCTGCCCTTAAAGTCCTAGGCTCAAGCAATCCTTCCGTCTCAGCCTCCCGCAGCACCGTGATTACAGGTTTGAGCCACTGAGCCTGATCTGAGGAGAATGTTTTGATTACAAGTAATAAGAAACCTACCTTGGCTCAGTGCCTGTAGCACAGTGGTTACGGTGCCGGCCACATGCACCAAGGCTGGCAGGTTTGAACCTGGCCTGGGCCAGCTAAACGACAGTGACAACTGAAACAAAAAATAGCCAAGTCTTGTGGCAGGTGCCTGTAGTCCCAGCTACTTGGGAGGCTGAGGCAAGAGAATCGCTTAAGCCCAAGAGTTTGACGTTGCTGTGAGCTGTGACGTCACAGCACTCTACTGAGGGCAACATAGTGAGACTCAGTCTCAAAAAAAAAAAAAAAATACCTACCTCAAACTGATGTAAGCTAATAAAGGAATATTTTCGCTCACACGCCTAGCAGTGCAGGGGTGGGATATGTTCAGTTCAGGAGTGGCTGCCTTCGGGAGCTCAACCAAGATCACTGGCTCTCCACCTATGTGTAGCTCCATCCCTTCCCCTGGGGTGGTTCTATTTTCCGGAAGGTCCTCTCTCACGCTGGCGATGGTTTTCGGCAGCCCTGGGCCCGCACCTCATGGGCAGAGCGCCTATTTCCCTGAGTTGCACTGAACGGGGGCAGGAGGGGCTCTGACTGGGAGACTTACATCAACTGTCTACGTCTCGGTTAGAAAATGCCGGTTGGCTAGGCCTGGGTCATGTGTCCACCCACGGATTAACTGCAAGTAGGAGACAAATGTGTCCCGAGGAAAGTCACACATCCACTACATCTTCAACATTTACCCTACAAAGGACTGATAATTAGCTTCATGTGCAGCTTAATTTTATTTCTGGAAATTTTGACTTTTGGAAACAATTGCATTTTGCAGTAAAGATGTACAGAATTGTGGACCCACATGATTAGAAGGGTCACTTCAGGTCTGTTCACGCAGCACGGCATGTTTTCTAGCCCCCAAGCCTTTTAAGCAGTGCTGCTTAAAAACTCCTTATATTTCCTTACCGGTCATCGTTCAATCTAGGAAAACATGCAGTGAAGTGAAGCCAGAGCGACCCTGCTGCATTGAGCCTCCTGTCTGGACAGTCCTCAGTGAGGGAGCTGAGATTCAGAAGGGCCAGGTCTGTGAGTGGTGCGGGGGATGACGCTGAAGCTGTGCTCTTAGCTGCTCTTGCACTTGGCAGACTCATAGGGTGACGGCATTACAGTCACCAGGAGTCACAGCTGCGGGGATCTGGCCCTCGGCATCCCTGGGGCTCCATCCTTTGGCCTTCTCTGTCCTTGTGCTGTTAGCCAGCACCACCTGCGGGCTGGTAGGGATGAAATGAGGTGAACCTGAACCTCGCTTTCAACTTCCTCTCCTTAACACTCCAGGGAGTGTTTCCTTTGTAGCCAATTTATATATAAGGTTTATTTCAGTTTCCTAAAGTCAGGCTAACAAAGGGATGTTCCATTTCCAGTATAATTTCAATGTGCGACCATGTAAAACCAACCAGCAGGTTGACATGTAATCAAGAGCCCTGCCCTGGTTTCAAGGAGACCTGAATTCCTGTTTCTGGCTTTTCCAACGACTCCCAGTGTGACCTTTGAACATTCCCTTGACTTCCCTGAGCCTCAGTTGGATGTTTCCTGATGGTCGTCAGCATACCGTGGTGGTCCCTAAAATGAACATTCTTATATTTTGGTAGTTCTACTTTAAATTTAATGTGCAGGGCAGCAGTGCCTGTAGCTCGGGTAGGGCGCCGGCCACGTACACCCAGGCTGGCGGGTTTGAACCCAGCCTGAGCCTGTTAAACAATGACAACTACAACAACAACAAAAAATAGCTGGGACGCCGGCCACATAAACCTGAGCTGCCAAACAACAATGAAAACTACAACCAAAAATCAGCCAGGGGTTGTGGCGGGCGCCTGTAGTCCCAGCTACTTGGGAGGCTGAGGCAAGAGAATCGCCTAAGCCCAGGGGTTGGAGGTTGCCGTGAGCTGCGTGATGCCACAGCACTCTACAGAGGGTGATAAAGTGAGACTGTCTCTACAAAAAAAAAAAAAAAAAAAAGGAAGGGGACATTAGGGATATTTTTAACCACTTGACGCCACTTTCACCCATGCCAAAGAGCATGGTCTCCAGGGCCTTATGGCTCATGTACACTTAGTCCCCCTGTTCAGGGCACTAATAGACCTCAGAGCCTGTGCCTGTCCCTGCAACTTCACTCAGCCATCCTAGCTCTTCTGTCCTCTTTAAAATGAGTCAGTTGGAGAATATGATATTTCTAAGTTCCTTTGGGCCTCTTCACACCCCAGACGATGCTATTCTATATTTGAGGATGGTACCCATAAGTAGGGGCGCTTAAACTATTAAGTTAAATTTTCCATATTTGACAGGGAACAAGAGTGAAAGAAAACATTAACTCAGGGAAAAATAGACGATTAAAATGTGCTGGGCCTCGTATTTCACCCACTTCTTAATCAGACACCTTCCTTGGTGATGACGGATCACAGCCGCCTCTGTTTTAATTAAGGGAGGATCTGGTGTTGGAGGATGGGACATAGAATCAGGTTATGTGTGACAATACGGACGTAGCCGCTGTGCTGTGCAGGTGTGGAAGAAATGGAATTAGAGCCATAATTTGGTTGCAGGAGGCATCAGGGAGTGAGGACATCTGCTTACATGGGTCTACTGGGATGACCAACACCGCCCTCTGCGGGGGAGGAGGCAAGCTGAGCTCTGCAGAGGGAGCTTCAGATGCCAGACTTGGTGGGGTCATCTGCCCTTCAGCAAGGCTGAAGAGAAAGACAGGGCTTGATGCAGTAACATATTGAAAGTGCTTAAAAATCCCATCATCATGCCTGCAATCCCAGCACTCTGGAGGCCCAGGCGGGAGAAGGATTCCTTGAGTTCAGGAGTTCAAGATCAGCCTGAGCAACAGTGAGACCCCAGCTCTACTAAAAATAGAAAAATTAGCCAGGTGTCATGGAAGACACCTATAGTTCCAGCTGCTCAGGAGGCTGAGGCAGGAGGATTTGTTGAGCCCAGAAATTTAAGATTTGTGCCAGAGATGATGATGCTACTAATTCTATCCAGGGGGAGAGACAGACTGTCTCAAAACCACCCTCCATCAATAAATACCTAAAATATGCCTGATAAACAGACTCCCAGGTCCATGGACCTCTTTTGCTTTCTAGGGAAAGGAGGAGAACTTAGTGTGGTTTATTTATTCCTGTGTATCGTAACATACTTTAGAAGTTATGGTTCACTGAAAACAAAAGCTGTTTTTGTTTTTAAAAATAAAACATACTCCATTTCTCTCTAGTAAACTTTTCTGAATCTATATGCCTAAAAAAGCATAAAATTTAATTATAAAATTGCTTGATTTCATTTTTCTTTACTTTCCACATTACTACCTTCGAAAGGCTTTGAGACCCTTATTTTCTCCCCCACATGCGGGAGGTTCCATTTTAGTAGAAGAAAAGCTGTTTGAGATGAAGCATTCACCCAAGGCAACTCACCTCCACCTAGGCTCCAGAGCAACTTGGATTTCCGAGGTTTTGAGATCAGTGATTTGGAAAACCAGTAGAAAAGCTGGGCTATTCTTCGGGAAGTCTTGCAGAAGTCACTCTTCAAGGCCATGGCTAGAACTGAGAGCATTTCAGAAGGACATCTACACACAGCAGGGATGAGGGACACAGCAGCGCCACTCAACACTCTAGCTGTGAACTTCCTTCCAGCCCATCTGTCTGGGGACCACCTGCTCGCCCTAAACCCCCTTCCTCTCATTCCTTTGGTTTGTCCTTTAGACCTCGGCTCTCATAACTAGAAACTGTATTTATAGATGTTCTTTCTAAAGAAAGAGTTTCAAGTTTTTTACAAAGAAATTCTAGCCTAAGGAAACACTTGATTTTTCCAGCATGAACTTCCTGATCTCTTTCCTAAACACACAATTATTTTCGTAGAAGATTGAAAAGAAAAAGTGTCCACTAACTTAGCCTTCAAAAGAACTGTCCATGGCGATTTGCAGGACTTAGTGGTGACTGACATGCCATCTCCTGAAAATGAAGTCTTGGTCCCATTTGCTTTTGTGCATGCTTTTTTTTGAGACAAAGTCTCACTTTGTTGCCCCCTGGTAGAGTGCTGTGGCATCACAGTTCACAGCAACCTCAGACTCTTGGGCTCAATCGACCCTCTTACTTCAGCCTCCAAAGTAGCTGAGACTACAGGGGCCTACCACAATGCCCAGCTATTTTCTTTTTTTGAGACGGAGCCTCAAGCTGTCACCCTGGGTAGAGTGCCTTGCACCACAGCTCACAGCAACCTCCAACTCCTGGGCTCAAGCAATTCTCCTGACTTGGCCTCCCAAGTAGCTGGGATTATAGGTGCCTGCCACAACGCCTGGCTATTTTTTGATTGCAGCCGTCATTGTTTGGGGGGCCCGGGCTGTATTCGAACCCGCCAGCTCAGGTGTATGTGGCTGGCACCTTAGCCGCTTGAGCCACAGGCACGGAGCCAATGCCCGGCTATTTTTAGAGACGGGGTCTCGCTCTTGGTCAGGCTGGTCTTGAACTTGTGAGCTCAGGCAGTCCACCCGCCTCAGCCTCCCAGAGTGCTGGGATTACAGGTGTGAGCCACCGTGCCATCCTGCTTTTGTGTATTTTTTACTGGAAAAATACCTATTTTAACCTTGGCTTTGCCCAAGGGGGTAAAAAAACCCAAAAACTGATTGACTCTTCTGAGTCAAGAAATGTATAAAACAAAAAGAAATTTTCCAAGGTCCTGTTTTATCTTTGAGTCTGTGACAAAGATCTCTCGAGACCTCCTTCAGCATTACGTAAAGAGGATTATTCCGGCAGACGCCAGCATCCAGCCAGCTGCCCACAAGACTTGCACTGAGGGTCCCACCATCACCCCTGAAACTGTCCAACGGTTGGTCCTGGAGCCTCTGTCAAAAGAAATAAAACTTATTCATACAGGAATTTATTTAGTCTCTCAAACAGCCTGATGTAATATTTAGGCTTGTCTTTACATGCTATGGTAAATTTTTGGAGTTAATTTATACTCTAATTAGAAATAAGAGATATTGTATTGCCAGTTTTAATTTCCAGATTAGATGTTTTTGTTTTCTATTCCATTTTCAATATTTCTTAGGAATTTGGACTTGAATCTTATTACAAGGGACAAGCAGGAACAAGTCTGATCAAAGCAACAGTATTAAGAGTTTTTCAGGTGAGTGTCTTGTTTTAAGTGGGATGAGGGGCAGAGTCCAGCCCCAGTGAACCGGCTAACACTTCCCCTTCCGCGGCGTGTGCCCCAGCTGTGCAGCTCTGAAAGCTCAGGTGGCAGCACCTCCCCAGAGAAGCTCTGAGCACAGCGCAGGAAACACGCCGCCCCCCTGGGGGTGGGGTGGAGTGGTGCAATCGGGAGCCAGGGTAGCTCTGGCTAACGTGGTTCTGAAGAGAAAGTACATTGCCCAAACTTCAGCTCAGAGTGCTTAATCAAACACTTTAAACACATAATACCCCACAGGTAAACATCATTCTAAAATAAAAATAAACAAAACTACTGCCACAAAAAAAAAAAAATCTAGGATTATTGTTTTTTCCCCCCCTGGATGATCAGCCACTAAAGATGTACTAAAGTTTCGAGAAGATTCCTTCGTGTCTAAGAAGAGACGCCCATCTGACATAGCGTAACCAGTTCCACGAGACACACAGTATTTGGGAACTTTCAAGATAACAGCAATCAGAATTTTAGAAGACATAATGGGATTGTTTTTCTCGTTTCTTTCCTAACCTTAAAATTCTATTTACTTGAAGCTAGCCCCTTTCACACACTTTATATTCAATAATTTCCTCTTTAGTTTCTGTTAGAACTATAATCTCTGTCATGTTAGGTCTAGTAATTCTTCTATTTGTATTTGTTTTATATATATATATATATTTATACCATTAGTCTTTATCTTTCGGAAACATTCTAATATTGAAAAAAGCTACTAAACGGGAGCTGTAACTTATTTTAAAGTTAATTTCACTCCGTCACTGAAAGCAGCCTGGGATCATGATTCATTTACTGACTTAACATGTTTTGAATGAGGGTGCATTTCTGAGGGTAAAACATTGGAAGCAAGACTTCTCTATTCCATGTCACCATAATGGTGGAATGAAACAGTAAGTCTGGCTGGGCACGAGGCTCACGCCTGTAATCCCAGCACTTTGCGAGGCCAAGGGTGGAGGACTGTTTGAACCCAAAAGTTCAATACCAGCAACATGGTGAGATCCCATCTCTACAAAAAATTAAAAAAATAATTAGCTGGGTGTGCACCTGTGTTCCCAGCTACTCAGGAGGTTAAGGCAGGAGGGTCACTTGAGCCAGTAGTTTGAGGTTGCTGTGAGCTGTGACTCACTGCACTGTAGCCTAGGCAATAGGGTGAGAACTTGTCTCCAAAAAACCCCACAAAAACCAAAAACCAAAACCCAATACATCTTAAAAAATACTAGTGAGGAACAGGTATATTCCTATCAATGCTGTAATACCAACACAACCCCCACAGTTAACGGTTGTTTCTTGGTGCTCTTCACTAGAGGTGCTAAAATCATGACAGAACATGAGTAAAATTTTTTACCTGATATTCCATGATACAAACATTTAAACCATAAAATTTAGGACACTAATGTTAAATGGTCAAATAGAAAATTAAAATTGAGGGATTAAACACTCACTTGCCCCACACTCTCAGACTAAGCAGGTGTCTGACCATGGATAACTATCTACATCAATAAGGGGATTTACCTTTGCACTTATTTCTATTATGTATGCAGTGACACTTAAAATTCCCCACTATGATAACGTACCAATAACTTAAATAAAATGCAATCCTTTCTCAGTTCTTAGAATGACTTAGTTGCTGACGTCCTATAGCAGCTTTATGATCTACAGTGTGTGTGTGATCACCTCCACTGTGCCTGATGAGCCAGAAACCAAAACCAAAACAAACGAAAATCCCGTTGGATAACATAATTTCTTGATGAGCACAGACTGTTAACCTACAACTCTGGATGGATTTTTCAAAGAAAATGTTGCCTTTTGATTTGTATATCATGAATTAACGAAAACTTCTAAATATGGAATTAGCGGATTTAGGAAAGAATAATTTATCAGTACTACTCATATCATTTCTTTCAAAAGATAAATTCTGTTTCTCAAATTGGATACAAGGAAACACACAAATTCTTTACATTAAAATCAAGAAATTTATTGATTTTTTTTCCCCATGAAATAGTAAGCAGAATTAAAGAAATATACAGCTTAAAATAGTTGAAATGACCCTAAAGTTTTTGTGACAATTATACATTTATGGCCAAAAGAAAAATGAATGTTTTTAAATAATCAATTCCCCTTAGAAACTTTGCTCAAGCCCAGGTGGGGTGACTCACGCCTGCAATCCTAGCACTCTGGGACGCCAAGGTGGGTGGATTGCCTGAGCTCAGGAGTTCAAGACCAACCTGAGCAAGAGTGAAACCCTGTCTCTAAGAAACTAGCTGGACGTTGTGGCAGGCACCTGTAGTCTCGGCTATTTGGGAGACTGAGGCAGGAGGATCGTTTGAGCCCAAGAGTTTGAGGTTGCTGTGACCTATGATGCCACAGCAATCTACTGGGGGTGACAAAGTAAGATTCTGTCTTTAAAAAAAAAAAAAGAAAGAAACTGCTCAATAATTCATCGGCAATTAGATGGACTCAAGGATAATTGAGATCTGGGCCCCTGTAAAATGAAATAATGCCACTTTATCCTTCTCAAAAAAATTGTGATCCTAGTAAAACAGTGGTTCGGTTCTGTTCCCCACTCTCGGCAGCCACCATGCCATTCTCCCACTTACAAATGTGTCAATTTACAGTCTCTCCAGTTCATAAGGATCCCAATTATGGTTCCACTTAAAAATATCCCAGGAGGCAGGCAGAGAGTGACTTGTTAGTCTCACTCAGAGCGGAGGATTTCAACCTATCGGTCAGTCATGGCTTTCTTCTTGAGCTCAGAGTTCAAATTTCTTCACGTGATTATAAATGTTAAAAGGTAAAATTACATCTTCACAGCAGCCAAAAATTCATATATTTTTAATGTATTTACAGTACTGTACATATTTACAGGACCACATCCAATACTGAATTGTAGAAATGAAAGCCACTTACTACAGCATCCATTTAATGCCCCAGAATATTTTGTGCAAACTGAAACTTTCCTCAAACACCTTGGAAAGCTAAAGACAGTCAACATTGTGAAGGCCGCCGTCCATGGTCAGGGAGCCGAACCTGGACACAGAGGAAGAAAGGTGCTCTTAGAAGATTCATTTATTTGCCTCCCAACATTTTGAAGAAAAACAGAGAATGCTTTCATAGAAATATACAAGTATTTTTGAAGAGTTCAAACACCTGTGATTTGTACTGATTCTTAATGAGATAGCATGGGATTGTCTGACGATACGAAGAAAACGGGGAGCACTGCCACTGAGGAGCTGTCAGTAGGAACAGTCATCTCTTTCTGGGGGCCAGATGTGGGGTGGGGAGTAGTGAGATGTGCTCAAGGACAGCGAGGAAGGGCACCTTCTAGAACATGTCATTCAGCAGTGGGAAGTCGAGTTGGGTAAACAGGCTACAACAGAAACATGAGTTCAGACTTGGGCTTGGCTCTTGAAGCTCAGGGAGTAGGGCACCGGCCACATACACCAAAGCTGGTGAGTTTTTTCCCGGCCCAGGCCTGCTAAACAACAATGACAACTGCACCCAAAAAACAGCCGGGTGCCTGTAGTCCCAGCTACTTGGGAGGCTGAAGCAAAAGAATCACATAAGCCCAAGTGTTGGAGGTTGCTGTGAGCTGTGACGCCACAGCATTCTACTGAGAGGTACATAGTGAGACTCTGTCTCCAAAAAAAAAAAAGAATTTAGACTTGGATTTTTAGGAAAGTAGTTTAGAAAATTTTTGAGCCAAGGGAGATGGATGGATGTATTTTTTTAGATAGAGTCTCTGTGCCCTGGGCAGAGTGCCGTGGCATCATCATAACTCATAGAAACCTCAAACTTCAGGGCTCAAGTGATCCTTCTGCTTCAGCCTCCTGAGTAGCTGGAACTACAGGTGCTCAACCACAAAGCCCTGTTAGTTTTTCTATTTTTGGTAGACATGAGGTTTCCCTCTTGCTCAGGCTGGTCTTGATCTCTGAGCTCAAGGGATCCTCTCACCTCTCAGAGTGCTGGGATTATAGGTGTGAGCCTCCATGCCTGGCTTCTCAGGCTGGTCTTGAACTCCTGAGCTCAAAATTTTCCACTTTTTTTCCCAATTTTCCCACTTCACCGGCAATTGGGGTTTAGGAGAAAAGAGCTTAGCCAAGTTACCATCATAGCTCACATATGAAGGGGAAAGGGGGCCAGAGTGAGGGTAACAAGGGGAGCACGGGAGCATTTTGAAGGAAGATCATGGAACCCGTGGAAAGGGAGGAGAGAGGATTAAGTGTGTAAAATAACTCACATTTAAGGTAGCAGGAGAAGGTGGTCCCACCCAACAGGATGAAGAAAGTAAAAGGGAGACTGAGGTGGGATACGTGACTTAGACACAAAAACATCTGAGGGACTGCAGGGCCCTGTGCGGACACAGGGGGACAGTGGTGTCCATCCTCACTGTTCTGTCATGAATCCTTACCCCAGGTCACTCGTCACTCAAGTGCAGATTACGCTCTATTATTCACATACTGTCAGATAAACCTGACAATATTGGAAAGCACAGGAGGAACTGACTTACTGCACGTGTCCTAGGAAGTGGGGGTTTTACTCCACAAGGTGTAAGGTTCAATACAGAAGTCTGCTGAAGCCTAGCCTAATAGCTTCTTCTATTTGCTGATCTTCGCCTTATAGAGTAAATTTAGGAAACAGTTGAAGCTGCAAGCAAATTGTAAACTGTGTACTATGAAAAGTTAGGGAAGTACTATGTAGTTTCTATAAATAAGCAAACAAAAATAGATTAAAAAACGAACAGGCAGGATGTGTTAATAGTTTGATGTAAGTATTTCACATTGTATATCAAATCAGTACACTGAACCTCATGAATGCATCAATGTACACAATTATGATTTAATTAAAAAAAAAATACACTCCTAGGCCCCCAAACAAACGAACGAACAAACAAAACAACAGGCAATTCCCAGACAAAAAAAATTGAAACAACACATAAAAAGATGTCTGACATTACTATTAACCATGCATACACAAATTACACAAGACTCCAGCTTTTACTAAACAAATTGGCAAACACCTGAAAGACTGACAAAATTCAGTGTTGTCAAAGGCGTATACAGGGTTGTCTGTTTAGGACTATAATATACAACCTTTTAAAACTGTAATACCTACCAAAATTTTTTAAATGTGCTTACCCCCTTGACCTAGAAATTTCACATCTAGAAACACCTAGAAATCGGTCCCTCACAAATTCTACAATGGTGCATGAAGGTACACACGTAAGCATGCTCACTGAAGAATGGTTTGTAACTGTGAAAAGTTGGAAACGTAAACACTGGACAGATGGGAAGGCCTGGCCTGAGGCTGGGCTCCAGCCCCCGCTCCCATCCTCGGGGTAGGAACTCAGCACCTGTGGAGCACGGAGTCGCCTCTGCACAGGGCTCAGCACAGATAAGGGGCCTGCAAGGAGCACCCAGGCCTCCAGCACAGAGCAAAGCACTGCCCAGCTTCTTTGAGCATCAGGACGAGGACAGCAGCTGTCCACAATCAACTTTATTGGCTCTGCACATTTTTAACTTTTGGGGGGCCTTATCTGTAGAATAAGCTAAGGATTCTGTAGACAACAAGCAGACTTGAGCTCGGAGAGCTGCGCTTGCCCAGGGTGATCACCTGCAGGTCTGCAGAGGGCTCCCTGAGCTGCTGGACACCAGAGTGCAGCTACCTCACCAGCAACTAGGATCTCCCACAATGAAAATTGTGATTTCAATGAACAAATGCTTTGAGAAACACCATGAAAAAGATTTTGGTTTTTACACCTTTCAAAGGCATTATGAATTCGCAACCCGACTGAGAGGGAAAACCTGAGGTTCTAATGTCCTGTGGATCCTGCTCAGTCCACTGACACAGCAGATAGAGGCCGTGCAAAGGTCTGCGTGCTCAACTGCATGAAAAGTCACAACACAGGAAAACTTCCACATTACTCACCTTTCTAAAATATGATTATTTTCGGCAAGTTCTTTAACCACCCCTTGCATCTCCTCCTTTAATTTCTTCATGCTATATACAAAGTAAAGACAATTACTTATGCTCAGAAAGTATACAAATGTTTCAGAATTATATTATGTTTTAACTTTCTAAATGTTAAATAACATTATCAAACATTGTATTAACAAACATCAACATTTCAAAATATAAGAGCAAGACTGCAAACTGAAATAAAAGCAGATGAAAGTATTATTATAGCTACCAAAGGATAAGGGTCTTACCCCAGAGTCATCTCCACTAATGTGTTAGAACTCGGATAAATCGGGGCCATGGTGTGTTTGAGTCCGCTGGAGGCCGCAAACATTTTCTGAGGCAAAGTTTCTTGTAACTAAAACATCAAAAGACTGCATTAATCACAGAACAAAAGTACTACAGATCTCAGATCAAGTATTACAGCCTTTAATAGGTCTTTTATTTTTTATTTATTTTTTGAGACAGAGTCTCACTCTGTCACCCTTGGTAGAGTGCCGTGGCCTCACAGTTCACAACCACCTCAAACTCTTGGGCTCAAGCAATTCTCTTCCCTCAACTTCCCAAGTAGCTGGGACTACAGGCACCCGCCACAACCCTTGGCTATTTTTGTTGTTGTTGTTGCAGTTGTCATTGTTGTTTAGCTGGCCCGGAACGGTTTCGAAGCTGCCAGGCCGTGACCACTGTGCTACAGGTGCCAAGCTGGTCTTTTATATCTTTAAATATTCTATTTATCTGAAAATTATACAACACTTAAATAAGCTCCGTTTTAAAAAACTTTTCTTACAAATGATATAAGAATGGTTTATCAGATGTTTTCAGTTATAAAATATCCAACTTCTTGAAATTTAGCTCAAAAACACATATCAAGAATGAGTGAGCAGGCTTGGCGCCTGTAGCTCAGCAGCTAAGGCACCAGCCACATACACTGGAGCCAGCAGGTTCTAATCTAACCCAGGCCTGGCAAACAACAATGACAATTACAATCAAAAAGTAGCCAGGTGTTGAGGCAGGGGCCTCTGGTCTCAGCTACTTGGGAGGCTAAGGCAAGAGAATCGCTTAAGCCCAAGAGTTTGAGGTTGCTGTGAGTTGTGATGCCACGGCACTCTGCCCAGGGTGACTGCTTGAAACTCTGTCTCAAAAAAAAAAAAAAAAAAGAATGAGTGAGCAGAACCGAATACAGGCATGATCTAGGTCTCTCTCCTAAATCATCGTCAGATAAAAGCCGAGAAATTCTTAGGTCCTTCTGACGCTGTACCTCGCTGGTGTACTCTTGGTACTTTGACACTTCTTCTTCAACATCAAAACACTGATTAGTCAGAGATAATAACTGTTTCCTAAGATGAAGCATCTTTCTGAAAACCAAAAAGAATGGTCATTAGTAAAGAGCAGCCTAATGAAATAATCCTACTTAAAACACACAGGTTACACCATGCAGTTAACCATGAACCACTCAAACTTCCCATACCTCATCCATTCTTCTGACTTGTCCAGAAATGCCTCGTACTTTTTAATACATTCGTCTGTAAAGAGGGCCATAGCTTTTGTGGCCTGGTAATACAGTTTCTGCCTGTAATTGAGAAATAATCACTCAAAGAGGCTTAAACCAACTATCCTGGTTGTACTTTCAATGTTAAAAAAATTCCAAAGACATGAAGTTCATTTGTTTCCTATAATGACTGTTGTGGCTTTAGAAAGTTACCAAGTTCCTAAGGCAGACATTATAGCAGCAAGAGGAGAAAAACAAAGTTCAAAGGAGAATGTTAAAAAAAAATCAGCTAAATGAGGTTACAGTGAGCAGGTGGTCAAGCACGTCCTCCTCCGTCTCTGACCCACAGTTGGCACCCCTGAGGCAGCAGCTGGTGAGGGGCAGGGGCCTTTCTCTCTCTACCGTCCTCTCATCTCGGTAACCTTCCAATCGGACCAGATGAGTGAACCTCAAAAAGGTGCTTACAGAGTAACAATCCCATGAAGTCAAGATTAAAGTGTACTATTCATTGTAATTAATTTCAACTTTAAGAAGAATCGTACTGGCTCAGTGCCCATAGCACAGTGGCTATGGCATCAGCCACATGCACTGAGGCAGGCGGGTTTGAGCCTGGCCGGAGCCTGCTAACCAACAATGACAAATGCAACGAAAAAATAGCCAGGTGTTGTGGTGGGCACCTGTAGTCCTAGCTACTTGGGAGGTTGAGGCAAGAGAATCACTTAAGCTCAGGAGTTTGAGGTTGCTGCGAGCTGTGACACCACAGCACTCTACTGAGGGTGACACAGTGAGACTGTCTCAGGAAAAAAAAAAAAAAAAAAAAAGAATCATATTAAGATAACCAAAACAGGGCGGTGCCTGTGGATCAGTGAGTAGGGCGCTGGCCCCATATACTGAGGGTGGCAGATTGAAACCCGGCCCTGGTCGAACTCCAACAACAAAATAGGCAGGCATTGTGTCGGGCGCCTATAGTCCCAGCTACTCGGGAGGCTGAGGCAAGAGAATTGCGTAAGCCCAAGAGCTGGAGGTTGCTGTGAGCTGTGACGCCATAGCACTCTACCAAGGGCAATAAAGTGACACTCTGTCTCTACAAAAAAGAAAAAAAAAGAAAAAAAAAGATAACCAAAACAGCAACTAAAATAACCAATTATTAAACATTATCTAGACACTTACTTATCAAATTTGTGGATTTGTTCTTCATTATAAGCTAGTCCTAGAAACAAGAAAATATATTACTTTTGTTAATGGAGAATCATAACATGATGCACAACTTCTTATTGCTTCCAAAAGACTTTGAGTTTGAGGAGGATGTCACAAGCTTGTGGCCCGGGGACTCCTTAGGGCCCACAGATGCTTTTATTTGGTCTGTACAGTGTTAACATTAAAAAAATTAACTGCCCACTTAAAAATAAGGATACGTCTAACAAAATCTGTATTTCTACAGATTTTGAGGGATGAGAAGGTGGGTCTGAGCGGAGGCCTCCCCCCATGGCCTTTCCTCTCCAGCTCACCTCAGTCCCCACCTGCCAGGTTCACTCCTTTCTGTTCCCTGCCCAGCATCAGGTTTTGGAGGTTATGACCTTAATTTAGAACATTCTAAAGTTCAGGGTTTGTTTGTTTTTTTGTAGAGACAGAGTCTCACTTTATTGCCCTGGGTAGAGTGCTGTAATGTCATAGCTCACAGCAACCTCCAACTCCTGGGCTTAGGTGATCCTCTTGCCTCAGCTTCCTGTAGCTGGGACTACAGGTGCCTGCCGCAACACCTGGCTATTTTTTTTTTGTAGTTGTTGCAATTTGGCCAGGACTGGGTTTGAACCCGCCACCTCTGTACATGGAGCTGGCGCCTTAGCCACTGAGCCACAGGCGCCATGCCTAAAGTTCAGTTTTAAGAATAATTTTTAGTACATTCAAGCTCTTTCCTAACAGAATCACATCTCTGAAGCAAATACCTTAAGTAGTCACCCTTACAAACATAGAAAATTAATTCAACTGAATCGCAACTCACCACTAAGGGTGATTTAATTAGGTTAACAAATAGCAAATTTCACTTACTTCGTTCTGCTTTGTCTTTTTTAAACTGATAATAAATCTCTGTGATGGAATTTAACAGGACTTGCAGTTTTTCTACACTGTTTAAGGAAGAAAAAACCAAATAAATTAACTGAATTGATGTGAAAAAGTACATTTCTAATGACAAGAGTAGAAATCTCCCATAAAGCTGTGACCTACTTCCGATCCTTGGGGTGAGTGCCTTCCTGGTGTGCCCACGAGTCCGCCAGCAGCCCACCTGGGCACAACCTGGTGTTGATGTCCTGGAGACTGGTGTCTATCGTGGCTTGAGAACTCGAAAGCTGCACAAAACCAACAAGTTCGGACCCAGATTGCCCAAAGTCAGCAATGGCAACCACAACGCCAGAGGGATCTCAAGTCTGCACCACATTTCTTTTGTAAATTACTTAACTCAAAGGCAGAGTGATTAGTTTCATCTTTAAAAACAAGAGAGTTTCTTAGGTTGATTTCCACTAAGAGTATGGTATGATAATAAACCGTAAGACTAATTAGCATTAATACCTTTTATAACATACTTCATATAGGAAATACCTTTTTAAAAAATATATATAATATAGTTTTAATCTTCTGTTTCTTTATCTGTAAAAAATCATTAATGGGCTTTGCGCTCACAGTTCAGTGGTTAGGGCGCCGGCCACATGCACTGGGGCTGGTGAGTTCAAACCCAGCCCAGGCCTGTTAAACAAAGAAACAAACAAACAATAGCAACAACAACAAAAAATAGTTGGGCGTTGTGGCAAGTGCCTGGAGTCCCAGCTGCTTGGGAAGCTGAGATAAGAGAATCACTTGAGCCCAAGAGCTTGAGGTTGCTGTGAGCTGTGATGCCACAGCACTTTACTGAGGGCAACATGGGTCTCAATAAAAACAAAATGATTAGTGGTCTATGTCACAGTATTTTTGTGCAAATTAATTAGAGAACTATTAGCAGAGAATCAAGAATAAAGCACAGATAAGTAAGATTTGTGCTCTCCATCTTTTGAGGCCAAAAGTAATTCCTCTAGAAACAGAAAATGAAAAAAAATCTCAAAGATCCCGTTCATTTTAAGCTCAGTAAACTTATCACCTATCTCTACGACAGAACTGGGTAAAGTATTTGTAAAACTTACATAGAAGGACGAAGGTGAGATTTATAGGGTAAATACGTTTACATACATGTATTTTAAAGGCCCCGAGAAACACAACTGCTCTTCAGTAAGAGCTGTGAGGAGGACGCTGATGCTGCCACTGACACTGACCGGAGGACTCGCATCAGCTCCTGCTCCTGCGGGTGCTGGGTTTAGGGTTTTTAAGCCTAATTTGAATTCAAAGATAATTTGAATGACAAAAAACGGTATCTTCTGGGCGGTGCCTGTGGCTCAAAGGAGTCACCAGGCCTAGATTTACAGTACATTTTATTTTACTTCATTTTTTGAGATAGGATTTATCTCTGTCCTCCCAGCTAGAATGGAGGTCGTGTCATCATAGCTCATAGCAACCTCAAATACCTAGGCTTGAGCGATCCTCCTGCCTCTGCCTACCAAGTAGCTGGGACCACAGGCATCACCACGTCCAGCTAAGTTTTCCATTTCTCATAGGGCTGGGGTCTTGCTTTTGTACAGGCTGGTCTCGAACTTCTGGGCTGCCAGAGTGGTAGGATTACATGTGTGGTCACTGTACCTGGCCCAGATACATTTTAAAAAGAGATCCAAAGACTTCCTGAAATGCTACCGTATTTTTCAGCAGAGGAGAGAGCTCCTGACTGCTTTTTCTAGTTATAGAAACAACTCGCTGCCTCCTGCAGTCCACATCTTTCTCTCCTTACTTTTTATTTTACTACAGATCTGAGAATATTTTCCTAATCTGAATCTACTTCTAAACAAGTTTGCACACACTCCTTCAACTGTATGTTAAATTGCATTTGTGAACTTGCTATAATTGCTATGGCAGCAGCACAAAGAGCATCAGAGATTTAAAAACCCAGAGAGGGGAGGGGTTTAAAGCACATGCATTTGGAAATGTCATACATGACAGTGAGGGCATTTAAATCCTGTAAACAAATTCCTAAAGATGGGAAAAGGCTACTTTTTCTTTGGAGTTAGAAACATCATTTCTCTTAGAAAGTTTAAATCTAATCAGCAAAGGAATAGATTATAATCTTATAATCTCCCTAATTTTGTCAATACTCACCCTCAACAATTTGGTGTGTATATCTGAAATTTCACCTAACTCTGCTGCTTCTAGGTTGATCTTCATCAACTTTTCATATCTGTATGAAAAGAAAAACAAAAAAAATTAAATGAGTGTAATGAATACATAGTTTTTAAAGATGTTTAAAAATTACCAGTTTTTATCATAAGCATTTAAGAATTAAACATTGACTCAAAGTCTATAAGCCAGCAGATTCTAGGAAAACCTTAATGCTTTCCTGAAGAAATTTTATAGATTTCTACTTACATATTTGCAGATTAAGAGGTAAAAAAGAGAGGGCACATATAGATCAAGTAATCTGCCGTAACACAGTAAAAATACTAGATTTCAGAATTAATGGAGGTCAACAGTAAATATTGACTTCATTGATCATATTTCATCTCTAGTACTAATAGTATAGTCTAGAAAGAAAGCCATTTAAAATATTCTATTTCAGCCCGGTGCGGTGGCTCATGCCTGCAATCCCATCACTGTGGGAGGCTGAGGAGGGAGAACTGCTTTAGCTCAGGAGTTTGAGACTCGGCCGATGGAGAGTGAGACCCCCCGACTCATAAAAAAAATGGAAAAACTCAGCCGGGCGCTGGGGTGAGTGTCTGTAATCCCAGCAGCTTCCGGAGGCTGAGGCAGCGGGAGGCCCACAGCCCGAGTCTGAGGTTGCAGTGAGCTACCACGCCCACTGCACTGTGCTCAGGGGCATAAGATGGGACTGTCTCTCAACAACAACAAAAATAAAATAAAAATTAAAAAAATAAAATTCTGTTTCAAAAGATATTTCACAACTGGGCACAGAGGCTCACACCTGTAATCTGAGCACGATGAGTGGCCAGGGAGAGTGGATCGTTTAATCCCAGGAGTTCAAGACCAGCCTGGGCAACATAGCAAGACCTCATCTCTACCAGAAAAAAAAAAAAAAAAAAATTAGCTGGGCACAGTGGTATGTGCCTGTAGTCCCAGATACTTGGGTGGCTGAGGCAGGAGGATCGCTTGAGCCTAAGAGTCTGGGGTTGCTGTGAGCTGTGATGATGCCACTGCACTGTAGGTGGGGCAACAGACTGAGATCCTGTGTTAAAAAAAAAAAGACATCCTCTGGAATATTAATAAGAGTAACGTAAAAGTTAATTCCTAAAATTCTAAACATATTACCCAAAGGCTGCTCTAGAATACCGCTGTCTGTCTCCTTTGTTGACTTCAGGTTTTGCATCTCCCCTTTCAGAGCTTCTGCCTTGCAGGCAGAGCGAATGTTGCTCTCTCCTGCTACCTTCCCCTTCTCATAGGTTGGGAGAAAATGCCACTGAAGAGATGGTCTTCATTTCTCCCTGAGAAACTGGTATTTCTGCCTGTGATGAAGTAACCTCTCACCCAAAGCTGCTCTTTAATATAGACACAGTCTGCCATGCAGGCCAACGATAAATAATGAATGAAACAGAAACGGAGCGTTTAATACTTTAACCACTCTTCACAGGGAAGTCGTCTACTCACACTTTCACAGTTTTTTCAATGTTTCTGATGCAGAAATCTAATGTGATCACAACTTCTGTCTTTTTGTGAACAGTTTCATTGTAATCATCTTTAACTAATTCGCTAAAAAAAAAAAAAAAAAGATTCCTGTTATTTTATCTAAGGTATTGCTCCTTTGTTCTTGTCTATCACACTATAGTACTACTGTTCAATCACATCTTATAACAACATTCTTAACTTCTTCTTTAAATGTCTTTTTTTTGTTTTTTTGCGGTTTTTGGCCGGGGCTGGGTTTGAACCCACCACCTCCAGCATATGGGGCCGACGCACTACTCCGTTGAGCCACAGACACCACCCCAACATTCTTAACTTCTTATAAAAGCCAATTCGCATTTTTTTGGGTGCTGTTACTAAAAGCATGTTTGAGAACCTTATACATATCTAGAGCACTTATATTTTCACAAAGCATTATGACTTACTAAGATCAATAGTTTAGAAGCCTAAGCCAACGAAATTATATTAGGGTGAAGAACCTGCTACCTTCTAATTTCAAGATTGTTCTTTTTTAAGCATCAAAAAAGAAAAGCTTGATCTTCCTCTGATGCATTTTTTTTTTTTTTTTTGAGATAGAGTCTCAAGTTGTCACCCTGATAGAGTGCTGTGGTATCACAGCTCACAGCAACCTCCAATTCCTGGGCACAAGCGAGTCTCCTGCCTCCGCCTCCCAAGTAGCTGGGAATACAGACGCCCGCCACAACGCCCGGCCATTTTTTGGTTGCAGCCGACATTGTTGTTTGGCGCCCGGGCTGGATTCGAACCCGCCAGCTCAGGTGTACATGGTTGGCGCCTTAGCCGCTTGAGCCACAGGCACCGAGCCAGATACACATTTTTTTAATAAAAGGATTTGTTCTGCGAAATTTAGATTCAGTTAAAGGCCACATTTAAGGATTCAGAAGGCCACAGGTTCCCTATCCCACGGCATATATACACAGACTGAGCATCCCCATCCTGAAAATCTGAACTCTAAAGTGCTCCGATAAGCACACTGCCTCTGAGCATAACTTTTGAGCATCATGTTGGTACTCAACAGGTTTCCAATTCTGGATGACATGGTAACACATGATCCCAGGGCTGCCAGTCCACATCAGGGAGCAGCAAGCAAGGCCTGCTTTTATATATCCTGTGAGCTAATATTACAGTTTTTAAAGATATAAAAATGGGTCAGGCATGTTGGCTCATACCTAGGAATCAACACTCTGGGAGGATGAGGTGGGAGGACTACCTCAACCTGGGAGTTTGAAACCAGCCTGGGCAACCCAGCAAGACCCTACTCAACACAAAACATTTTTAAAACATCAGGCGAAGTGGCATGCACCTGTAGTCCTAGCGCCTCGGAAGGTTAGGCAAGAGGATTTCTTAAGCCCAGGAATTTGAGGTTACAGTGAGTTACGATGCACTACTGCACCCCAGCCTGAGCAACAGTGTGAGACCTCACCTCTTTAAAAAAAAAAAAAAAAAAAAGAAAAGAAAAAAAGAAAAAAAGAAAGGTCGTATAAACAAAGTGGTTGGCCAGGTACAGTGGCTCATGCCTGTAATCCTAGCACTCTGGGAGGCCGAGGTGGGAGGATCCCTCGGATCTCAAGACAACCTTGAGCAAAATCAAGACCATGTCTGTATTAAAAACAGAAAGAACTAGACAACATGGGGTGGCCCCTATAGTCCCAGCTACTGGAAAGGCTGGGGCAGGGAGCGAGGCTGATGCCACAGCACTCTAGCCTGGGTGACAGAATGAGACTATCTCAAAACAAAACAAAAAACCCCAAGTGGTCTACTTTAAAACTATTTTTTCCATGACTTACTGAACTACAAAGTAATAAAAACATCATGGATCAGTGACTGGGGCAGATAACAAATAGCAAGAGAAAATGAAAGGTATAGCATGCTTTGATTTTTCAAGAGAATACTAAAGACAAGGAGCCTTCTAGGTAGTTCTAGAAAAGCACAGCCTTAGAGACTGGGTTTATGAACACACTGAAAAAAACCAGAAGCGCAAACTTATGGGGTTCCAGGGAATGTGAGCAGAAGAAGAAAGAGCCTAAGAAAGTGACGAGAATGATGCAAGGATTCTTCATTATTTTTGAAGAATCAAGGGTATGAGGTGGTGCAAAGGCATTAAAGCCCGTGGGCAATGACGTGAGCCCAGAAAGCAGTTCTCAGCATCTGCAGGCCACAAGGACATCCCTGTGTGTACACGATTCACAAACTCTGAATGATGTAGCATAAGCATAATTCCTAAGAGAGATCCCTTTATTTTCCACTTTTATCAGATGGAAAGACGACATCTACAGATTATGAAAAGTAAAAAGAGGTAAGAATTATATCTATCCTTACGTTGCTAGGGTCACAGGAAGAGAATCCTTAACTAGATGATCAGTATTTTTTGAGACAGAGTCTTGCGTTATCACCCAGGCTACAGTGCCGTGGCGTTAGGCTAACTCACAGCAACCACAAACTCCTGGGCTCAAGCAATCCTTCTGCCTCAGGCTCCCAAGTAGCCGAGACTATAGCCACATGCCACGATGCCTGGCTAATTTTTCTATTTTTTAAATAGAATGGGGTCTTGCTCTTGCTCAGGCTAGTCTCAAACTCCTGAGCTCAAGGGATTTGCCCGCGTTGGCCTCCCAGAATGCTAGGACTACAGGTGGGAACCAACTCACCAGGTCTAAGATTTTGATCTAGAATAACTACATTAAGTGATTTAGTAAAATAAAATTAGTATTTAAATTACCAGTCAAGGTGAGATTCTGTTGGGTGCAGTGGCTCACGCCTGTAATCCCAACACTGGGCAGGCCGAGGTGGGTGGATTGCCCGAGCTCACAGGTTTGAGACCAGCCTGAGCCAGAGCGAGATCTTGTCTCTAAAAATAGGCAGGCATTGTGGAAGGCACCTGTAGTCCCAGCAACTTGGGAGGGTGAGGCAAGAGAATTGCTTAAGTCCAGGAGTTTGAGGTTGCTGTGAGCTATGATGTCACAGTACTCTTTTGAGGGTGACACAGTGAGACTCTGTCTCAAAAAAAAAAAAAAAAAAAAAAAAAAGGTGAGATTCTATTTACATGAAATGTATGGAACAGACAAATTCATCACATATACTGGTGGTTGCTTGAGGCTGAGAGGTTTGGAGGGAATTGGGGAGTGAATGCTAATCGGTACAGAGTTACTGACTTCGATGATGAAAATGTTCTAAAATTAGTAGTGATGGTTGCATAACTGTGGATATACTAAGAGCCACTGAATTTTGAATGTAAACAGGCAAATTATATCTCAATAATGATATTAAAAAATGTGAGTGTGCACTTCATTTGGGAAAAAACAGTAAATGGAGGGAGGTTCTGAGGACTTAAGCCCTAGAAAGTACAAACTGTATTGGAGTAGAACAAGCAAAGCCCTCCCAACAGTGAGACGGGGACAAGTCAAGGTCCCTGAAGAGGAATTCATTTGCTGTCACGTCACACAGTGTGGTTCAGGGTTTATGTTCAGACACTGTTTTGTCCTGTCTCACAAGTTCTGCCCATTGGCAGTAGGCTTTAGTTTATTCACAGAACGTGCTACCATCACTACTAGCCTTGAATGGAAGAACAGCTGCTGAATGTTTTTTGTTCTTGTTGTTGTAGTTGTCATTGTTGTTGAGCAGGCCCAGGCTGGTTTGAACCCACCAGCCTCGGTGTATGTGGCCGGTGCCCGCAGCTCAGTGGGTAGGGTGCCGGCCACATATACTGAGGTGTATGAGCTGCCAATAGCTGCTGAATGTTTTCCCATTAAATGTGAAAATGTACGAGGACAGCCGAGCCGCTGACCCTAACTGGTCTGAGAGGTTAAACACCAAGGATGGGGCAGCTCCCAGCTTTTCAGTGAGGTTTATGTGAAGATCAATTTTCAAAACTTGGTCACTTACATCAACCATCGCACCCCTTTTCGCATCAGCTCCTGGTAAAGCAGCAGGGTGCTGGCGGTTCGGCAGGAGTAACACACAACCCCTGTGACTGCCTGGTGAAGAAATGGAAAACCAGTATTTGATGCTAACTGTGGTACAGAGTCAGACAAACTTTTACATAGAATTTTTCAAGCTTATACATTTCTATGAGGCTAATCAAAACATAACACACATAAACCACTAATTTCTAAAAGCTAAGAACAAGTATTAACATAATAAATATTTTAACCTTAACATTATCTTAACACTAACTGTCTCAATAAGAGAGTTTTCTTATAATGAGTTACAGAAAGAAAGTAAATAAGAACACAAAATAACTTGGAAAGCATATCAATTTAAATAAATAATTTCCTAAGTTACAAAGACATATATAAAAACACAATATATGTTATTGCTTTCACTACTGTTAGGATAATTTAAATCCAGATATTTAATACTAATTCAATTCATTACTAACCTTGGCCATGCTAGCATCCCCGTCTAAGTCATAACGTGGATGTACTTTAGGAAGAGAAACTGAAATATGGAGTGAAATACTTAAAATGAGAAATACACTCTGAAAAATTACTTCATTCTTTATATAACAAAGAGAATGTCTAAATATTAATGGCAAAACTCTTCATTGGACTTTTCCTGGTTAAAAAAAAAATGAATTGAAACATAAATGCGTATTCTCTAACAAATTACCCACTCAATATTTCTAAGGAGCTTCATTTTTTCCTGAAAGATATTCTAACACACTCAGTCTCGGTGGCTCACGCCTCTAAATCCCTGCACTTGGGGAGGCTAACGTGGAAGGATTGCTTGAGCTCAGGAGTTTAAGAAAGACCAGCTTGAGCAAGAACAGACCCCATCTCTACTAAAAATAGAAAAACTAGCCAGGCGTTGTGGTGGGCACCGATAGTCCCAGCTACCTGGGAGGCTGAGGTAAGAAAGATTGCTTGCACCCAGGAGTTTGAGGTTGTTGTGAGCTTTGATACGGCACTCTAAACAGGGTGACACACTGAAAGTCTGTCTCAAAAAACAAACAAACAAAAAATATATATATATCCTAACACAATGAGCCTCAATGCTTCTCTTTAAATCTAAATCAAATCCCAAAGTTTCAAAGAGTAATGTAAAAATCTGGGTAATTCATTTTTTCCTATCAGTAGAACGAATAATTTAAAAGACTCCAAAAACGCAGATCTAATTGTTCTCAGACTCTAAAGCTTGGCACAATATCCTATACATACTGGACGCAACAGATATTTGCTTAAATTTATAATACAAAAGGTCATTTTGAAAGTTAGCAAAATTCTTCAAGCAGAGTTACAGTAACATGTACATGACAAACTACAGGAGCACCTCCATAGCTGACCCTCAACTTGACCTGATTTCCATAGAACGGACGTGCACCACAGGTGAGTATCAGGACAGCAGGCCTCGTTCCTCATGGTGACCACCTCTGTATGTTGACCAGCTTGTTACAGTCCATTCAGTGGTCACCTTACAGAGGCTCTACCATATTTTTCCATCACATGAAACAAAATATTTAAAGTCAAATTATGTCTACAAAGCTTTTCTACCTTACAACTACTCTCAACTACAGTAATTTATGACATTTTAATATTTATGAAAGTCCTACATTAATGTCATCACTGACTTTATGAAGATGACAATCATTTCCACAATGACAGGTTTTGCTTTTTTTATATGGCTAGTAAGAACAACAAGAAAAATCCCAACTTACTTTTCTCATATATTAGCCCTGTGGTACTCAGGGGTTCCCGGCTCACTACAAAGATGGGATTGTCCTCAGTGGTTTCAGGGAAATGCTGGGCCAGTCTTCCAGGCTCGAGGACTAAGCGTCGTCCTTCATAGATAAGTTCTTGATTTGAAGAAATAATTTTGGTTTGTTTATACACCAGTTCATGAAATACAGTAGCACTGTATAAGAAAATGCAAAAGGACAAGGTAACTGGGGAGAAAGTGAGAGGTGCATCTGTGCTGTCACCATGAGTGTGACAACAGCCGCTGCTGATCTGTATTGCTGGGATCCTGACCAGCCCACATGGCGCCGTGTTGTTACTGTGGATACCACCGTCCATTAAACTGGCAATGCTACGTAATCTGTCCATGGTCATCAATTAAAAAATAGCTTTGTGTTCGGATACCTGTGTTAATACGCATACCAAATTCTCAACATTTGGCTCGGCGCCTGTGGCTCATCCGGCTAAGGCGCCAGCCATGTACACCTGAGCTGGCGGGTTCGAATCCAGCCTGGGCCCGCCAAATAACAATGATGGCTGCAACAAAAACAACAACAAAAATGGCCGGGCGTTGTGGTGGGCGCCTGTGGTTCCAGCTACTTGGGAGGCAGAGGCAGGAGACTTGCTTGAGCCCAGGAATTGGAGGTTGCTGTGAGCTGTGATGCCACGGCACTCTATCCAGGGTGACAGCTTAAGGCTCTGTCTCAAAAAAAAAAAAAAATTCTCAACATTTAAAAACAGGAAGCTGACATAGCAGGGAGGTTAAGAGCACTGACTTACACCAGATCCCTGCGTTCAATTCCAGGACCCGCCTTGCAGAACTGCTGTGAGGATTAAACAGTGCAAGTATGTAAAGAACTGATAACAGGACTTGCAACATGACTATGTGTTTGTTACATAAATTAATAAAACCAAGAATTTTCAAAATGACATTTTGGGTAAATGATAGATTCCTCCTGAGTAGATCTATGAAGTCCAAGAAACGTTTCAGCAGCAATACTATAATCTGACTTTGCCACAAGCCTCTGCTTTAAGTGCTACTGTATTTCAACAACTAGTTCAGGGTTTGGTGAACTTTTAAAGCATATTTTTAGAATAAAAATAGCAGCCGAACCTAACTATGATGCATGTTTTTCTTTTTTGGAGACAGAGTCTCACTTTCTCAAACTGGGTAGAGTGCTGTGGCATCACAGCTCACAGCAACATCAAACTCTTAGGCTTAAGTGATTCTCTTGTCTCAGCCTCCCAAGTAGCTGGGACTACAGGTGCCTATTTTTAGAGATGAGGTCTCACTCTAGCTCAGGCTGGTCTGGAAGACCTGAGCTCAGGCGATTCACTTGCCTGGGCCTCCCAGAGCACTGGGATTACAGGTGTGAGACACTGCACCTGGCCACTATGATGCATGTTGATTCAGGCAAATAATTTGCAAAATAAAACAAATAACATAATCTAATGTTATATTGATTTATATTCATATTATATTTATGTTTATATTTTTAGATGTTAATTATTAAATTTTATTTATTGATTTTATACCTTCATTGCAGTAGGAGTCCCTTTATTGAGTTTTATGAGGTTATCAAAACTGCTATTTGAATTTTGTCAAAACATAAACGAAGGTTCATAGAATGGGTAC
The DNA here is from genome assembly GCA_963574655.1 of Perodicticus potto. NCBI lineage: Eukaryota > Metazoa > Chordata > Mammalia > Primates > Lorisidae > Perodicticus > Perodicticus potto. The sequence goes on from CAUYRH010056516.1 coordinate 32,651, forward strand.
AGTATTTTTTCCCCTTCGTGTTATTTATTTATTTCTATTTTTTATTTGTGAGACAGGGTCTCATTCAGTTGCCCAGGCTAGAGTGCCCTGGCGTCATAGCTCACAGCCACCTCAAACTCCTGGGCTCCAGTGATCCTCTGGCCTCAGCTGTTTCCCTTCATTTAAAAAGAATGCTGTAGATTCACAAGCAGTTGCAGGAAATAACACACACAGACGCAGCGTCCAGCTCCCCCCAATGGTGACACCTCACCCTGTAAAGTATCACCAGCAGGGTATTAACAGAGTTACTACCCTCGCAACCCTGCAGGTCCCCAGTTTTACACACACGTGTGTGTGCACCTGTCCATGACAGCCACATGCTGGCAGGAATAGATCAGAGAAAGGCACTGCTGGGTGACGTCCCTGCTGCGTGCAGGACAGAGTGCACCCCAGACCAGACGGTGCAGTCCACACACCAAGGCTACGTGCTACCTCGCCTATTGCTCCTGGCTACAAACTTGCTTGTTATCATACTGAATGCTGCAGGCAATTATAACACAATGGTTAAGTATCTGTGTATCTAAGCATAGAAAAAATACAGTGAAAACACAGTATTATCATCTATGGGACCACTTTTATCATATACATGGCTTGCTGTTGACCAAAATGTCATTACGTGGTATATAACTGAATTTAGTTATACGCAGTTTTATCACATTGGTAGATTAAAAAAAAATTCACATGGGTATGTGTTTTGTTTATATAAAACAAATATTGATTCTTTCTCTAGCACCAAGTACTTTATGCTACCTACGCAAATGACTACATGATCTATATTTAAAACTTAGGCTTTAATACTTTCAAAATGACAGGATAGCCAGACACCTGTTATCCCAGCACTCTGCGAGGCCAAGGTGGGAGGACTGCCTGAGTTCAAGAATTCAAGACCAGCCTGAGCAAGATCGAGACTCCATCTCTAAAAAACAGCTAGGTATTGTGGTGGGCACCTAGGAGCCCCAGCTCCTCAGGAGGCTGAGGCAGGAGGATTGCTTCAGCCCAAGAGTTTGAAGTTGCTGTGAGCTGTGAGAACACGGCACTCTACCAAGGATGACAAAGTGAGACTCTGTCTCACGTAAATTAATTAATTAATGAATAAAATGACAGGACAGTATTTTAAATAAAACCTGGCTCATTTATTAGTACGCGCCATCTGTGGCTATGTGACTATGCAATTAGAAATCACAGAAATGGGCTCAGCACCTGTGGCTCAACGGGCTAAGGTGCCAGCCACGTACACCTGAGCTGGCGGGTTCGAATCCAGCCCGGGACCGCCTGGCAACAATAATGACTGCAACCAAAAAAAAAAGAAATCACAGAAATGAAAGTAGTCTTATAAAACTTTTGATTTAAGGCTCAGCGCCCATAGCTCAGTTGAGTAGGGCACCAGCCACATACACTGAGGCTGGTGGGTTGGAGCCTGGCCTGGGCCTACTAAATGACAATGACAACTGCAACCAAAAAGTAGCCGGGTGTCATGGTGGGCACCTGTAGTTCCAGCTGCTTCAGAGGCTGAGGCAAGAGAATTGCTTAAGTCCAAGAGTTTGAGGTTGCTGTGAGCTGTGACGCCACCATACTGTACTGAGGGCGACATAGTGAGACTGTTTCAAAAACAAAAACAACCCCCCCCCAATAAAAACCCTTTAAGATTTATCTGTAAATTTAGAAGAGTACAAAATCTTTTTTTTTTGCAGGTTTTGGCTCGGGCTGGGTTTGAACTCACCACCTCCAGTATATGGGGCTGGCGCCCTACTCCTTTGAGCCACAAGCGCCACACAAGTGCAAAATCTTTTATTCCAAAGATAAGTAAAAAGGAATTTACCAAGCATCTAAATATAATTTTCTTTCTCTTCTTGCCTTTCCTCTCTCTCTTTAGACAGGGTCTCACTCTGTTGCTCAGACAAGAGTACAGTGGCATCACTGTTGCTCGCTGCAGCTTCAAACTCCTGGCTCGGGATGCTCTGGCCTCCAGAGTACCTGGAACTACAGGTGTGTGCACCATACCCAGACAATTTTTCTATTTTTTGTAGAGATGGGGTCTTGTTCTTACTTAGGGTGTCTTCAAGTCTTGGCCTCAAGGTATCCTTCCACCTCAGTCTTCCAAAGTTCTAGGGTGTGCGGTGCCTGTGGCTCAAAGGAGTAGGCGCCGGCTCCATATACTGGAGATGGCGGGTTCAAACCCAGCCCTGGCCAAAGTTCTAGGGTTACAGGTGTTGGCAACCACACTCAGCCCTTTTACGTTATTATTAAGATATTATGCCATTCTTTAATTAGGTACTTTTTGGGGGGTGGTGCCTGAGGATCAGTGGATAGAGCGCAGGCCCCATATACTGAAGGTGGTGGGTTCAAATTCGGCCCCAGCCAGTTAAAACAGCAATGACAACCGTAACAAAAATAAATAAATAAGTAAAATAAAATGCCATATTAAAAAACAAACAAAAAAACTCAAGAAGGTAATTTTCTAAGTGGGAAGTGGGTGCCTTTGGTGAAAATGAGGCATCTTTTGTATTTCCTCTAACTTAGGAAAATTTATCATACAACATAATATGTTGATACAAGAAGAAAATACAAGGAGATACTTACGTATTATAGCTGTGAATGTAAATCTTATGAGCCGTCATTTGTTGCAGTGAAAAAACATAAATTATCATTCGGTGAAGTATATCACTAGTTTCGGCAAAAAACTGGTCAAAACCCCAACATTTTTCTTGATCTGCTTCAAGGATATTTGCAAGAACAGGGGTAAGCAGCACCTGAAGACCCCTAAAACAGTGTTGAAGAAGTTAGCTGAAGACTGAGTCTGCTATACTGTGTCCAGGTAGAAATCATATTTAACAACAAATCAAAGAAAATGCTGTTACTGCAGATTAGATTAATTAAAAAATTGGCTCAGCACCTGTGGCTCAAGCGTCTAAGGCACCAGCCACATACACCCTAGCTGGGGGCTTCAAATCCAGCCTGCCCGCCAAACAACAATGCAACCAAAAAATGGCCCGGCATTGTGGCGGGCACCTGTAGTCCCAGCTACTCGGGAGGCGGAGGCAGGAGACTCGCTTGAGCCCAGGAGTTGGAGGTTGCTGTGAGCTGTGATGCCACAGCACTCTATCCAGGGTGACAGCTTGAGGCTCTGTCTTAAAAAAAAAAAAAAAATTAAAATCTGTCAACTTTTCAGAAAGCCAGGCAACCTGCATTTAATATCACCTCAGTAAATCAAGGACTATGACATTTTTATGTTAATTTAACTTTCACCGATTATTTTCTTTGATCCTCTCCTTTCTAAGTGTCCTCACTGTTCTAAACATTACAACACTGTAATTTGTGGCTACGCAGTTGGGATCAGCTGTGAGAGGCAGGTGGTCCTGAGCATGGGCCTGGGCTGGAGGGCAGTGGCTACTCACAGGCTCCCTCACAGAGCTGTGGCCTTGAAATCCTGGACACAAGGGATCCTCCTGCTTCGGCCTCCAGAATAGCTGGAACCACGTGCCACTGTGTCTACTTTGAATGTCCTTTTAATACAGTCCTTAATATGTAATTTTATATGTTGAATTTATATGCCTTTTTTAGTGTATATTACCTGATCTTAGCCAAGAGGCTGAGAAGCAACACAGTATACTTTTTCAGGAAGTAAATTATTATAATAATCTAGCAAATAAAAGGTCAGATACTTTTTAAAAACGTGAGAAGGGGCTCGGCGCCTGTGGCTCAACGGGCTAAGGCGCCAGCCACTTACACCTGAGCTGGCGAGTTTGAATCCAGCCCGGACCCGCCAAACAACAATGATGGCTGCAACCAAAAAATGGCCAGGCATTGTGGCGGGTGCCTGTAGTCCCAACTACTTGGGAGGCGGAGGCAGGAGACTCGCTTGAGCCCAGGAATTGGAGGTTGCTGTGAGCTGGGATGCCACAGCACTCTATCTAGGGTGACAGCTTGAGGCTCTGTCTCAACAAAAAAAAAAACGTGAGAAGGACCTTTATGCTTTATAGCTTTATGAATGAATAGCTCCTAACAGTCTTTATAGCTTTATGAAATATAGAGTAATTAGGAGTCCATAGGAGTCTCCTTTCAAACAGACTCCTAATTATGGAAT
>CAUYRH010056519.1:0-73803 GCA_963574655.1 Perodicticus potto
GCCCCGCCTGCGCACCTCGCCCGCCCTGCGGACCTCGCCCCGCCTGCGCTCCTCGCCCCGCCTGCGCACCTCGCCCCGCCTGCGCACCTCGCCCCGCCTGCGCTCCTCGCCCCGCCTGCGCTCCTCGCCCCGCCTGCGCACCTCGCCCCGCCTGCGCACCTCGCCCCGCCGGCGCGGCCCGCCCCGCCCGCGGGGCCCCCCCCCCCCGGGGGCCCCCCCCCCCCCGCGGGGGGGCCCCCCGGGGCGGGCCGGCGCGCCGGCGGGGGCGGCGGGCGCGGGGGGGGGGGGGGCGCGCCGGGGGGGGGGGGCACCGCAGGCGGGGCGGGGAGCGCAGGCGGGGCGAGGTGCGCAGGCGGGGCGAGGTGCGCAGGCGGGGCGGGGAGCGCAGGCGGGGCGAAGTGCACAGGGAGGGCGAGGAGCGCAGGCGGGGCGAAGTGCACAGGGAGGGCGAGGAGCGCAGGCGGGGCGAGGGGCGCAGGCGGGGCGAGGGGCGCAGGCGGGGCGAGGGGCGCAGGCGGGGCGAGGGGCGCAGGCGGGGCGAGGGGCGCAGGGGGGGCGAGGGGCGCAGGCGGGGCGAGGAGGGCAGGCGGGGCGAGGAGGGCAGGGGGGGCGAGGTGCACAGGGAGGGCGAGGAGCGCAGGCGGGGCAAGGCACAGCGTGCTACCCTGGGCAAGCAAGGCACGCTGCTATGCTAGGACGCTGCTATGCTAGGCACGCAAGACGCACTGCTACACTGAACACACTGCGCACACAAGGCAGGCCGATACGCCTGGCACAACAGTGTACAAGGCACCGACTAGGCTGCTATGCTACATACGCAGCTACGCTAAGCACACTGCTTAGGCAGGCAGCTATAGCAGGCACGCCGGTTTCCAAGGCTCGCCACTTAGGCGCGCAGGTACGCTAGGCACACTGTGCCGCTGGGCATGCGCCGCTTAGGCGCGCAGTCACGCTAGGCACATAGCTACGGTTGGCACGCAGTGCTTAGCCACGCAGGTAAGGGAGGCACGTGCTGCTTAGCCACGTAGCCCCTCTAGGTACGCGCGGCTTAGGCGCTCGGACCCACTAGGCACGCAGTCACGCTCGGCACACCCAGGTTTAGGCACATAGTTACGGTAGGCACGGCTGGCTTAGGCATGCAGCTACGGTGGGCACATGGTGCTTAGTAGGCACGCGGTACTTAGCCACGCAGGTAGGGTAGGCATGCGGTTACGGTAGGCACACGCAGGCTGGCACGTGTTTAGTCAAGCAGGTACAGTAGGCACGCGCTTACGGTTACGCTAGGCACGCCCAGGTTGACACGTGGTGTTTAGTCACGCAGGTACGGTAGGCACGCCCCACGCTTGGCACGTGGTTTCGGTTACGCTAGGCTAACGCCCAGGTTGGCACGTGCAGGTATGTTAGGCACGCTCCGATGCTAGGCACGTGGTTACGGTTACGCTAGGCACGCCCAGATTGGCACGTGGTTTCAGTTACGCTAGACTAACGCCCGGATTGGCACGTGGTGTTTAGTCACGCAGGTACGGTAGGCACGCGTCCCACGCTTGGCGCGTGGTTACGGTTACGCTAGGCTAACGCCCAGCTTGGCACGTGTTTAGTCACGCAGGTACGGTAGGCACGCGTCCCACGCTTGGCACGTGGTTTCGGTTACGCTAGGCTAACGCCCCGCTTGGCACGTGGTGTTTAGTCACGCAGTTACGTTAGGCACGCCCCACACTAGGCACGTGGTTACGGTTACGCTAGGCACGCCCAGGTTGGCACGTGGTGTTTCGTCACGCAGGTACGGTGGGCACGCCCCACGCTTGGCACGTGGTTTCGGTTGTAGGCTAACGCCCAGGTTGGCACGTGGTGTTTATTCCCGCAGGTATGGTAGGCCCGCGCCACTTAGTCACAAGGTCACTCTAGGCACGCAGCTGCAGTTGGCTCGCGCTGCTTAGGCCCACAGCCCCGCTCGGCATGCGCTGCTGAGGCAGACAGTTACGGTTGGCACATGGTGTTTAGTCATGCAGGTGCGCTAGGCAGGGCGCTGCTTAGGCATGCTGCTAAGGAAGGCATGCAGCTACGCTAGGCATGTGGTGCTTAGGTATGCAGGTACACTAGGCATGCAGCTACGGTAGGCACACAGGCACACTAGGCTCTCCACCACACTGAGCACACTCTGCTTAGGCACGTGCGGCTCAGGCGCGCAGTTACGCTAGGCACGCAGAGTTTACTCACGCAGGTAGGGTAGGCACGCGCCCCTTAGGCACGGTAGGCAAGCTGCTTAGGCATGCAGCTTCGGTAGGCACACCACTTAGCCACGCAGGTACACTAGGCACACCACTTAGGCACGCAGGTACACTAGGCACACCACTTAGGCACGCAGGTACATAGGCCCACCGCTTAGGCACGCAGGTACACTAGGCCCACCGCTTAGGCACGCAGGTACACTAGGCACACCACTTAGGCACGCAGGCCCGGCTGCTCATGCCGCCCCACTAGGCACGCGCTGCTTAGACACGCGCTGCTGAGGCGCATCACTGCGCTAGGCACACCCTGGTTAGGCACGCAGCCCCGCTAGGCATGTGCTGCTAGGTGCGTGGTGCTTAGGCATGCTTCGCTAATGCTAGGCATCCTCCGCTAGCTAAAAACACTCTTTCGGACCATCTCCTGCCCTCCTCTCACCTGCCCCAGGTAGGACTCTGGTCTTTCCCTTTCTGATTTTTAGTAAAAAGACTCTTATTTCAGACAGGGTTCTGCCCTATGTCTGGGAGAAAGGGTGCTGTGCAGAGAGGCCAAGAAGCATCTAAATAGACAGGTCTTGCTAGGCTTGCATGCTCGGCCTAACTACATTAGATCTCACCCTTCTCTTCAATCATATTCCTACCCGTGGTCGATAACGCCTGCCCCAGGAGTCTCTGTAAAGGGCCCAAGAAGTAGGGGCTCCGGGAGCTTCCAGAGAGCTGAAGATATTGATACAGGACAGGTGGTGGCTCAGCCAGCCCCAGCAGCGCTGCTGCAGCGGGCAGTGGAACCAGCGGGTTGGGGAGTGGGGGGGGGGGGTGCTGTAGGAGACTCCAGTAATCAAAGGTACCAGACAATTGCTGGGGAGACACCAGGCCTCCCTCTTCTTGCACTTCTGGCTGAAGGGGGAACCCTGCCTTTTTTTAGGCCTGGTCAGTTTCACGTAAGTTTCCTAGGCCTCAATTCCATGAACGGACTGTGTCCATTCATTAACACATTCATTTACCTTGCCCAGCAGAAGGGACTGTATTCATTCATTGATACACTCATTCACCTGGCCCCAGTGGAAAGGAGAGGAGGTCTGATCCCAGCAGCACCAGGCATGCTGAGGTATGTATGCTGTAGGCTGCTCTGCCCACTACCCAGCAAGCCCACCTGCTATCTCCTGTGGCATGTGGCCATCCAGGAAGCTCAGACAGGAGCTGATGGGAGTGGACATCAGGCGCACAACTGCTTCTCACCACTACATTCGGGTGGGCTGAGACTGGTGGGGGAATGGAAGTGTTCGGAATTGAAACCTGGGCCATGTCCACTTTGGGGAGAAACAAGGACTTTTCTCCCTTTGCACTTACTTCTTGTTTCTAGGGTAAAAAAATATAACCCTTAGAGATCCAAACTTTGCTTCTTTTAAAGAAACGTCACAACTCAATCTGGGTAGTATCTTTTCTGAGCAGAGTCTGCCAGAGCTACCCTCCTAGAGCGTGGCTGCTGGAAAGATGGGAGAAGAGGGTGGTGGTAGCCTGTTGGTCACATGAAACAGAGAAATAGAACCACTGAATCCCCACCCCATGGAGAACCGTGATTTATAGGATCTGCAGCTTAGGATGCATCTGCCCAAGTCACGCTCCCTGGACTAGAGGTGTAAGCCTGCCTCTAGTTCAGTGACTCATACAATCCCAGAGCCATCACTGCCAGCAAGGTGGCATCCCCGGACCTGGAGTCCCCTGAAGCAGATGCACAGAGTGCCACATGAATGAAGGAGGCAGAACCAAGCCACGCTGCTTCTAAAATTCATAATTCAGGAAAACAAAGTGACATGTGTACAGCATGCAATTCTCTGTACCTAGGCTGTAGTCTAAATTAAAATGGTCCAAACAGTACAGTTTTTCGGTTTTATGAGGGAAAAAACTGAACATGTTTTGCATTTCTTTTTGTTTTTTTAAAGGAACAAGTAACCAGAATTAAATAAATGGGACCCTGAGCCAGATAGAGGGTCTCTAAAAGTCCCAAGACCTAAACTCTTACTTTTCATTTCCCTTTATAATCTCTTGAACCAAAAAGTTTACTAAATTGAAAATAGTATTTCTTTATGTATGTCATAATATTTCCTCCAAAATGAGTCTATCATAATTAAAGATGTGGTTTTTTTTTTTTAACAACCCTAACAATATAAAGAAACCTTCAACATAATCATTTGCAAAGGTCTTGTCAAAATGAAGAAAGGAAAGAGAGAGAAAGAGGCTGAGGATGGAGGATCATTTGATGCCAGGAGTTCAAGGCTGCAGTGAATATGATGACACCATGGCACTCTGGTCTGGGTGACAGAGCAAGACTCTGTCTCCAAAATAAATAAACTAAAAGTCAATATTTTTAAACAAAGTTCTTTTTAAAATGCTAGATCCAAGGCCGGGTGTGGTGGCTCATGCCTGTGATCCTAGCACTCTCCTTAGGGATGGAGGGTGGACTGTTTGAGCTCAGGAATTCGAGATCAGCCTGAGCAAAAGCAAGACCGCATCTCTATAAACAGCCAGTGTTGTGGCAGGGGCCTAGAGTCCTAGCTACTAGGGAGGCTGAGGCAAGAGGATCAATAATTTGAAGAGCCCAATACTTTGAAGTTGCTGTGAGCTATGATGCCATGGCACTCTACTTAGGGAGACAAAATGATACTCTATCTCACACACACAAACACACAAAGCTAGGTCTATAACAAACAAACATAGAATGCTGGTTCTCTCTTTTCCTTTTCCCAGTGCTCATTATCTGAGGCAAAGACAAGGCCCTAAGATAAACACCATATGGCATTCTCTGACCCTGACTTTTTTTGCAAACATCTCCATTCTTTATGCTAAGTCCTTTTTGTATAAGGCAGTCAATCACCCAGATATTACAGGTCTAGACTGCTGATGCACCACGAAGATTTAAAGCTAAAAGAGAAGTAATGATATCAGCACTGACAGGAACAGCTATGTCCCACTGTGACCACCTTGGCTACCCATAAACTGTTAGACTCCTGTTATAACCTCATCTCGGCTCGCTCACTTTCCACACAGCCCCAGCACCGGCTTCTGCTGCTTGTTGCACTCCCAGCCCAGGACCTCCGCACCTGCTGGCCTCCATCAAGGCACACCTTTCATGGACCTGCCCTCGTACCACTCCGGTCTCTACTTAGTCATCTCCTCCTGAGAGCCTCTCCACAATCACAGACCTTTGTCTCTCTTTATCCCTTCACCCTGTTTTAAGGTTCTTACTGCCCAATGTATTACATCAATGAGTGGTAAATGTTTTCTGTCGGGGGTCAAACAGTAAATATTTAGACTTTGCAGACTACACATCACTGTGGCAACTACTCAACTCTGCAGCCTTAGTGCAAAAGCCACCACAGACTGACAAGACTGTCAGTAAATGAATGGATGTTCCTGTGTTTCAATAAAACTTTATTTAGAACTCAGGTAGTGGGCCGGGCTTAGCCCATAGGCTACAGTTTCCTGACCCTGTGCTATGTGTATGTCTGATTTTGAGGCAGTTGCTCACCTCTTCTGCAAGAACATAGGGAGGCGCACTCAGGATTCTGTTGTCTACTACAAGACCCTTAAGTGCTTGGGTGAGTTGAGACAGCTGAATGAATAATGCTGTTTGTTTGACAAGGTACTTTCAGATCCACTACTGGATTTATGATCATCTGGTAATAAAGGTTTGAACTTGATATTCCAAGAGGACAGGTGACTTACTGAAGGTCACACAATTAAGTCTCCTAAATTTTAGTTGGGGTAGAGGGAAAACATAAGTTGAACTCAAAATGAAAGAGAACAGGGCCTGTTTAAACTAGTTTGATGCTAGATCTTAGTAGTAGAGAAAGACAGCAAAGAGATGCTGTGGGGAGGCCCAAGACTGGAACAGAAAATCAACCACATGGGGCTTAGTAATACTGCCCTAAATTTCACTGTCCTGCATGAAAGCTGAATACAAATGTCCTCAGACTCGAGGTTCAGGGTCTGTGCTGGGGTAGAACTAGGTGGTCCCAGCACCGCACACCCTCCTACCTTCTTCACGGAGAGGTCGTGATCCACGTCACTCCCTGAGTCCTCCTCAGACTCCTGCTGACCCTGCAGGTCCTTCATCTTGATCAGCAGCTCTGCCTTGGGGGCTGACGTGCTGTAGTAGGCAGAATTGGTGGCCAGGGAAACGGCCACAGGCACACGTGGCTCCTCTTTCCTGGGTAAAGACAGTGGCACTTCAGTTAGCTGTAACCACTCATGCAGATCAGCCCTCAGCCCTGCTCCCTGGGTGGTGACAAGTCATGGTAGGTACTAATGGAAGGATACCAGCCGGAGGAAAACAAGAGAGTGGATGCTCAGTTTAAAACTCTGGGGGGGAAAAAGGCCTCACCAAATGGATGATCATTAAGTCTACGGTGTGTAGTTTTTGTAAGAAACTTGAGTAAGAGGAAATGTGTAAAAATTCCCACGGGGAGCCTGGGGCGATGGGGACACAGCTGTGACTGTCTATAAACTTGGTCGCCTTGTGCCTTTCTACCAGCAGCCCATGAGCTCCTCTTGCCTGGGTCCTATCTGTCCTATTTCTCCTTCCCCGCTGCAACTCTGAGCCCCCACCCTACTGCCCTGGAAGAATGTTTGTGCAACAGAGCACGCACAAACAGCAGGAAAGATATCACCACACTCGCCTCTGGGTCACACGACTGAAGGCGGGGCTGCTCACAAAAATAACGCCAAATCTTTTTTGCAGATGTAAATAAACTACACACCAATTTTCAGAAAACTGACCCATGAAAGACACACATCCTCAACCCAAGGCTTCACTCCTCAGATAGAGGGATTTCATGTTGGGCTATGGACACTGGAGACTGGGTGACGCTGTGGTGGGGCTGTTCCCTCCACTGTGGGTATGGAGCAGCCTCCCTGGGCCTCACCCATTAGGTGAGGAGCATCCTCCTGGGGTTGACACTGCTAATTGTCCCCTGGGGCAGTCAATATCCCTGCCGAGAACCAACCAGACCCGTGGGCATGGTCAGAAATCACACTGGCCTCTGGCCAAGAAAGCTCTGTGGGCTGCAGCGTGCATTTCTGTGCTTTCGCTGCCCCCCTTCCCACCCAGTCATCCTCCCCAGGGATGGGGCTGTCAGCCCTCAGCTGCTCTTTCAAGAGGCTCAAAAAACGAACAAAGTCAATCAGTGCCAAGCCCCCAGGATCCCTTATGAAAATCTGCTCCCAAAGCAATCATGAAAATAAACAGATATGTGCCTGGCCCCTGCAAAGGAGTCACACACAGGTGGCCCCTACTCACTGCTCCTCTGTGGTTCCAGGGGACGGGACTTTGGGGAGCAGCTTCCTGCGCTGCTGAGCTTCTTCCAGGAGGTGCTCATCTTTGGGGAATATGCCTTCCATCAAGTCCATGGTGGTCTTTATTTTCACACTGGGGTCCAGGATGTCGGCCAGGGACTTATCCTTCCCCACAATCTCCCGGGCCAGCTCCTCCGACTTGAGGTCTTCCACAGTCTTCTCTTTGGCCTTCACGTAGCTGAGCCCTGGAGGGGAGGTGCAGCCGTCTTTCTCCGGGGGTGCCCGGGCGCTGGGGGGCTCGGGGTCAGCGCCCTGCCGCGTGTACACGCAGAAGCGGGAGTAGCACTGCTCGGATGTGCTCAGCGTCTTGATCTGGTCTTTCTGCAGCCCGCTGGGTAGGGCAGGCAGCTCGGCGGGGCATGCAAGGCTCTGGCGGCTCTCCCTCTCCGGCTGGCTCTCGGAATGCACGATCCTGATGGGCACCATCTTCACTGTGGTGTTACTGTCCATCACCCGCTCGATTCTGGAGGAAGGAGAAGAGCCATGTGCCACATCACAAAGCACATCCAGGGACAGAGTCCAACTGACCAGACTCAGACACTCTTGTCAGCTCCCCCAGGCAGAAGGGTCCTCACAGACGCACGTCCCAGATGTGGCAGAGGACTGAGAGCTTCCCTGTGATCCCTAACTTTGCCCCCCAACCTCAGCATCTGACTCCTTCCATTCCCAACCGTCAGCCACACACCTATAGGGTCTCCCTGGGGCTTACAGAGGGAAATGAGGATTGTTTAATGTTCGTTTGTGGTTTTTCCAATAATATTGCAAACAAAACCAGCCCCACTCAGTTACATTTTCCTTTGTCGGGGGAATCTGCAGAGAATGGGCATTCTTCACAGCACTACTGCTACTACTTTAGCTTGGGGGTTCCCACTTTTCTCAGAGCCAGAACAGAAATCCTCCTGGCCCAGCCCTGCTGAAGTCCATGCTGTGTGCCCTTAGCCCACCCCCAACAGGAGCCACCTTTGTGCAGACCATGGTACTAGTGAGATGAGGACCTGGTATTAGACAGGAAGCTGGTGGCTTCTGTGTTACCCTTAGTGACCCCCCAAAGGGCACACATTTCCTTTTATGTACAGTTTCTGGGTGAAAGAAGCTGGGAGACACCTATAGCACCCCTAGAGGGAGGACAGGAAGGGGCAGTCGGCGAGCCCAGCTGCCACACCACACGGGACCACCAAGGACATTTTGGAGAAAGAAAGCCATCTGCTGACACCAGGAGGGAAGGAAAAAAAGAAAACAAGTGAAACTCCCAGGACCAAAACTCACAATGTTTCTAATTCAATGAACTACAGATCACTTCTACAGTGATACACCAACAGAAGCTGCCATGCTCTAAATCAGGCATCCTCAAACTTTTTAAACAGGGGGCCAATTCACTGTCCCTCAGACCGTTGGAGGGCCGGACTATAGTTTAAAAAAAAAAACTATGAACAAATTCCTATGCACACTGCATATATCTTATTTTGAAGTAAAAAACAAAACGGGAACAAATACAATTCACACCAACTCATGTGGCCCGCGGGCCGTAGTTTGAGGACCCCTGCTCTAAATTAAATGCTGTTGTGCTCCCTTTAACTGGTGACTGGGAACACAAGAGGATTCCTTCCCTACTTATAAGGGTATGGTGCACAGGCTATAATGAAATACTTTCTATTTTCCTCCTTCCCGCCCATAGAAACCACGATGAACTGGTATGTTTTATGCAGGTGCTCAAACACGGTTGTCACAATCACTTCTTCATGAGGAAACTGTAAAAAGCCTAACTGTGGAAAATGCCATTTAGATATGTTGAAGTTAAGAAGGAAACCCCTGCTGCCTTATCCAAGGAACAACACTAAAAAAGTGCTTTGGCTCGGCGCCTGTGGCTCAATGGGCTAAGGCGCCAGCCACGTACACCTGAGCTGGTGGGTTCGAATCCAGCCTGGGCCCGCCAAACAACAATGATGGCTGCAACCAAAAAAAAATGGCTGGGTGTTGTGGCGGGCGCCTGTAATCCCAGCTACTTGGGAGGCGGAGGCAAGAGACTCGCTTGAGCCCAGGAATTGGAGGTTGCTGTGAGCTGTGATGCCATAGCACTCTATCCAGGGTGATAGCTTGAGGCTCTGTCTCAAAAAAAAAAAAAAGTGCTTTGATTCACTTCACTCCACACCTAGAAATTCTGATCACCTACTGCGGACATTCAAGTCACTCCTTCACAGCCGACATGAGAGCGTCACCAGCATAAATAAAATCACTTTGTGATCCCAAATGATAGATGACCTGCAGCATGGGAACACTTAATGATGCAGATGGTCAGAGATCCCTCATTAGCATCTTCAGGAAGCACTTCATCACGTGTTGGAATCACTCATAAAAGACAAGTGAGAAAACTTAAGATACTAAAGAAGGAAAAATGAGAACTATTACCCACCTCCTACAGTACCCACACAAGGCCTGGTCTCTCACAGGGCCCCCCATCTCCACATTAGTTCCTGTCACCACACCCAGAGGGGCCCACCTGCTTGCAAAACTGTCACAGGTTTTGCCCAACACATAGACCACTTTGTTGCTTTTCCTTTTGCTATGAGCTAAATGTTTATGTTCCCTTAAGAATAATACACTGAGGGGCAGCGCCTGTGGCTCAGTGAGTAGGGCGCTGGCCCCACATACTGAAGGTGGCGGGTTCAAACACAACCCCAGCCAAACTGCAACAAAAAAAATAGCCGGGTGTTGTGGCAGGCGCCTGTAGTCCCAGCTAGAGGTTGCTGTGAGCTGTGATGCCACGGCACTCTACCATGGGCGATAAAGTGAGACTCTGTCTCTAAAAAAAAAAAGAGTAATACACTGAAACCTCCCCACCAAGATGATGGTGGGCGGGCGGGGGGAGGTTGGGGGGTGATGAGGTCCTGAGGGGGGAGCCTCATGGATGGGTTCAGTGGCCTTATAAAACAGATCCCAGAGACTTCCCTTGCCCATTCCACCATGTGAGGACATAGTGAGAAAGTGCCATCTCTGAACCAGGAGTGAGTTCTCCCCTAACACAGCCATGCTAGGATCTTGGACTCCCAGACTCCAGAACTGTGAGAAATACCTTTCTGCTGTTTATGAGTTGCCCAGTCTATGGGATTTTCTTTCAACAGCTTGGACAGAATAAAAAACTTTCTTTCGGAACCTGATGATGTTACCAATTATAAGTCTATCTAAGTAATATTTTATCTACATTTTAAGTAATAACAAAGCACAGTTTTGAACCACAGATAAATCTGTGCTTAAGTGTTGAAGATATGGTATCAGTAGTGCCCTTTCTCTGCTGAGTTATTTTGAAGCTTACCAAAAAAAAAAAAAGATTTGTGGCTCCAGGCAGTGAGGTCCAATGGAGCTTTCTGTGGTGATAGAACTGTTACTGTGCCATCCAGTAGCCATACCTGGTACACCAGAGGAAGTGAAGTTTTCGGATGTGATTTTCAATAACTTACTTATACTGGATTACCAGAGGATTCTCAGCCTTGGTGCCAGTGACATATGAGTCCGAGAACCTCCACTGTGGGGCTGTCCTGTGCACCGAAGGATATTTAGCAGCGTCCCTGCACTTTACTCACTGTTTGCTCGGAGCACTCCTCCCTGTTAGGACAGCAAAAACTGTCTCTAGACATTGCCAATGTCCCACCCAAGTTGAGAACAATTGCTCTAGAGAATGAAATGAAAGCTCTCTCCTTATTCTGCTTTTCACTTCTTCAAAGGTGCTCTAGTAGGTGGGGTTTTTGTGTGAAGGAAGCTAAACAGGGGACAGTGCCCATAGCTCAATGGGTAGGGCACAGGCCACATACACCGAGGCTGGCGGTTTTGAACCTGACCCAGGCCAGTTAAAACAACAATGACAACCGCAACAACAACAAAATAGCCGGGCATTGTGGCAGGCACCTGTAGTTCCAGCTACTTGGAAGGCTGAAGCAAGAGAATTGCTTAAGCCCAAGAGTTGGAAGTTGCTGTGAGCTATGATGCCACAGCATTCTACCGAGGGTGACAGCTTGAAACTCTGTCTCAAGAAAAAAAAAAAAAAAGAAAGAAAGTTAAACAGTCAGTGCTTTCAGTAATCAGTCCCTGCCTGAAGATATTCATCAGTGTCTCAATGGACAGGACAAATTTATGTCTAAGTTCTGACAAAAGCACCAAGAAGGGAGACTGAATTTTCTTCTGCTTTAGTAAAAGGTATACACCAGATTAGCTTTTTTGTTTTTGAGATTGGGTCTTGCTATGTTGCCCAGGCTGGTGTTGAACTCCTGGCTTTAAGTAATCCTCCTGCTTTGCCCCCGAAAGTGCTGGGATTACAGGCATGGGCCACTGTATCCAACCTAGCTTAGCTTTTTAACATTAATAAAAAAAGAAGAAAAGAAAAAACTGGAGAAAAAACAAGCATGAAAATATGGGACATCATGAAAAACACCCATTTTGCTTAAAGGTCTCATGCTTAGGTTAAACTTGAACCAGATCACAAACATTAAATGCCAATACCAAAGTACACCCCTGGTCTGGGATGCGTGCTGGCAGGTGTAAAGGGGTGGGACCTGGGTGAAAGGAAGGGATGGGTGCACCCACTTCACATCCGCCTGAATCCCTGCAGAACAGGACAGCCTCCCAACAGCTATAGCCCCAACGCTCACTGGGGCTGCCCTGTCCTCTACACGGTCACACTTTCCAGGACCGCTTCAAATCTAGTGTCCTGAGCTGAAGGAGGGCGCCTGTAACCTGGAAAACACCCTGAAACCCACCTCCACGGCATGACGCTCAGGAAAGGGAAGGCGCGCAGGTGGCAGCAGGCCATACCTTGTTGACTCCTCATCCTGCATGAGCAGGGGGGGTTTGTCTGTCAGCTTCTGGGGGGCAAACTGAGGCGAAGGGGAGCGTGAGGTCTCCATGGCTGTGTGCTGGGCTGGGTCTGCGAGGGGCGACAGGGCTTGCAGCTTGGGGCAGGTGGCAGCCTGGCTCACATGCTGGCAGGCAGCAGCCTCCGGGGCGTCCTGGGGCTGCGCGCTGGACACCGAGGGGGCGCCGTGGGGTAGGGACAGGCGGGCCGCACACGTGTCCTTTGGGGGCGCAGGGAGGGCCACTCTGGGGGCCGCCAGGTGCGCGCGGGCAGGTGCGCCCTCGGAGCCGCGGCACTTCCTGGGCGCTCGTGGGGCTGCGCTCACTGGCCGGGAGTCCTGTCCCCAGATGTGCGGCCCTGAGTCTGCAGGAGGGCCCTCCTCCGGGTATCTGTAGTCACGAGGTAGCGTCCCCGCTCGGCTGCGGCCCTCCCGGGACGATGTTGGGGCCTCCCGGGCGTCAGGGACCTCAGAGGACGTGGTCGGCTTCCACAGGCTGTGATTCAGAGGACACCGTCCTGTTCCTGGACTGCCTTCCTGCCACCGGGCATCTGTTTGTCTAGAAGAAGAACGCATAAAGCTCAGCCAACATCCCAGTTAACCCCTCTCTACAAGCGACTGCACCCAGATCTTCCGAAGGAGCTAAATGCGCACATACGTTTCCCCATGGCAGCTCCTAACGCAGGTGGCCAGTCCCACACATATTCCACAACTTGAAGCTGTAACACTAACCGGCACCTCATGCAACAGAACGCCAGACATTCACAACACGCACCAGTTGGATACAGGCGCAAACACGTCACACACAAACTGCACTTTTTTGACACCTCCCCCCACCCTCGTTTTAGAAAACAGTATGAATGTGAAAATTTTCACACGTGGTTATATCCAAAAATATTTACTTCAAGTCAAATATTTTTGTGTGGATTATAGGAAATTGCCATATACGAAATGGTAATCAAGATGAGTACAAATTCATTTTTCAATAAAACCTCGAAAATAAGTAGTGTATTATGAACAAAAGCTATTTCTTTTGGAAGCAGCTGTGCGCACTCCTCCAAGCACAGAGAGGGCTGGACGCTCCCACTCCAAAGCCAGAAGCTGAAGTCCTCAAGGTCTGGGGGAAGACAGAGCTCAAGTCCATCCTGTTAGGGCCCCGAAAGAGGGCACATTGTTCTCTGTGTAGAGGTGGGGCTGAGGACAGGCTTGAAAAATGAGCTGTAACAAAACAGCCCAACCTAACAGCTTCAGACAATGGCCACTAAACTTGAGCAAGCTGGATTTCTTATGTGTATTAGGCAGGCACTAACAGAAACTTCTAGTTTGAACTTGTATCAAAATAACTTGAACACAACTACGAAGGTCTCAAGAATAATACCAAATCAAGCAGCTGCAGGCTCAACATCTGTGGCTCAGTGAGTAGGGTGACTGCCACATACACCGAGGCTGGCAGGTCCGAGCCTGGCTTGGGCCTGCCAGACAACAATGACAACTGCAACCAAAAAATAGCCAGGTGTTGTGGCAGGCACCTATTATCCCAGCTACCTGGGAGAGGCAAGAGAATTACTTAAGCCCAAGAGTTTGGGGTTGCTGTGAGCTGTGATACCACAGCACTCTACAGAGGTTGACACAGTGAAACTCTGTCTCAAGATACAGACACACACAAACTGAAGGTGCATTGTGAGAGGTCCTTTCATGGGTCAGAGTCTGCCAACATGTCATTTAAATACTCAGTATTTCATTTTATTTCAAAGAGTTCAGGTGCATTTGAACTTTCTTTATCCTATCAAAGCTCCTGAAATCTAGCACTCATAGACATACCTGAAAGCACTTCATACCTGCTATTTAATAAACAACCAGCACATCATATAAATGGAGAATTATATGACCTACAATTTATTGCCAAAATCTAAGCACCTTTGGTCACCTACTAATGAAAAAAGAGAATTCTATTTGCAAAGCGCCTTAGCAAGAAGTGCTCAGAGAGCTACCCAGAATTGAAAAAAAAAAACTCCTCTGCCAGGAGCAAAGCCCCTCTGAGAAGTGAACAAGCAACTCATACCAAACAACCTCGAGAAACCAGCAGCAGGCTGTTCCTGGCTTCTCTTCTGGTCAGAAGGCGTGCACAGCTCCTTCCCACCTAACTAAAGGGCTGTCCCTGCAGGATTTGAAGCTGTGTTCTCAGGGCAGGGGGTACTACAGCCTCACTTCTCACTGCAGAAGCATAGCCTACCAGGCCCCACGTAGACATTCAATTTTATTTAGATTGCCATCAGCACAACAGTTTGTGGACTACATTTATCCTCCACCCCACTTTGCAAAGTCAAAGCTATTAACATATCACTAATTGCTTTCTATTGTCCCCACTGATATGAATCCAATAACTCAGGGGCTCCACTGGGGCAATATTCTAATCCATGTTCCTAACATAGGTTCTAAGACACTGCTTTGTAGCCTGTATGAGATGTGTCTGGGTTGTGTGAAGATGTATATTGTGTGTGCCTGTGTTTTGTCTGTGTGTAGATACAGACAATGGTGGCAATTGCACACAAACTTTACAGCTACCCTGTACAGTGTATAGACCTATGCTACCCTGTACAGTGTATAGACCTGTGCCTCTGTGTACGTGCACATGTATCCCTCTTTTATACTTTCAAGGATAAAATCAATGGTGACAGGAAGATTCAGAGACACAAAAAAGCAGGACGCTGACTGCACAAGCTCCCAGGAACACACTGGACAAGGAAGGCAAACCACACAAAGAAAAATTACAAAGGCAGACGCATCCCAGGATCCAGCTGACATTCAGACTGGGCTGGTGCTCATTCTCATGCACGACGGGCTAATGACACGGTACAGGAGAGGGCTGATCATACAGACCCCGGAGAGGAAGAGCGCTCGGGCTCCCAGCAGCAGAGGCTCTGGGGCCCTGCAATGTGGTGCATGCAGCCAGGACTGGTGGCAGCTGAAGGACTAGGGTGGCGAACAGCCTGTAATAGGACTACAAGGCCACACACAGCTAGTCTGGAGAGGGCTAACTTGCCAGAAGGATAGCCTTAAACATGCTCTGTAGCTTAATATACTGTGATGGGCTAGAAACCACCACTATCGGGGGAAAAACAAAACACCAAGCGCTCTTGACAGCCCACTACCATTGCTATGGCTGGCATGTTTGTTCTTTATTCTGCTGTGCACACAGCTAGCCTCATGTCTGAATGCAAGCTTGCCATGTCCAAGCAGTGGAGGTTTTATTTACAGATTCCTTCTCTGCACCAAGCTCCCTAAAGACACTGGGCCCAACCCTTTGAACCTCCCTTCACCACTCCCTGCCCCATATCTTCTGCACCTCTGGCTCCTTGTCACAGAGCCCTCAGCTCGGCCAGGTCTGGAGCCTCCCCACCTCCAGGTCACGCCCCAGAACAGGGTTCTGTCAAATTATTATGCTGCTCACATGCCTGGGCCAGGAGGGCCTCTCCATAGAACAGGCAGCCTCTCAGGAAAACATCACACACATTATGTTATCTTCCCTAGAACACACGTGACCCCACATAAGTGCACATGCTGCTTTCATTTTTTTTTTTTTTTTAAGAAACAATAGCACTCTATCGCCCTGAGTAGAGTGCTGTGGCATCATAGCTCACAGCAACCTCAGACTGGCTCAAGCAATCCTCCTCCCTCCGCCTCCAGAGAAGTACAGGCACCCACCACAACGCCCAACCAGTTTTTCTATTTTTAGTACAGATGGTGTCTTGTTCTTGCTCAGGCTGGTTTCAAACTCCTAAGCTCAAGCAACCCACCCACTGGAGTGGGTGCTAGGATTACAGGCGTTAGCCACCATGCCTTTCATCACTTTAAACCTCTTCACAGAACAATAGGAGGGTCACGTTTCCTCCAGCATTCACGCAGTTCTCAGTGAAATCAACTTCCATATGAGCAGCCCATCTCTAAACAGTCCTGGACTGTTCTGTAAGCACTGCTTAATTCACTGCTGCTTTGTGGACAGGGTTAACAATGATCCTTACCCAGGAGCATGGGGAAATTTCCGAATCTTTCAGATGACTTAAGGAACACACCTCATAGGGCCTTCCTTCCCTGACTACTGTGGGTAAGGCAGCTGGTGTGCAGAGTTCATTCTGATTTGTGGACACAGCCCTTGCTCAAATACTGCTGTCAGTGTGCTTTGGTGTCTGAGACCTTTCCCAAGTACAGGTTGAGTATCTATTATCTGAAATGCTTAGGACCAGAAGTGTTTCTGATGGGGGAATTTTTCAAATTTTGGAATCTCTCCAAACACAACAATATATGTTGGGGATGGGGCCCAAGTCTATATACAAAATTCATTTATGTTTCATATATATCTTATACACATAGACTGGAGGTACTTTTTCAATATGTTTAGTAATTGTGAGTAAGAAACAAAGTTTGTGTACACAGAACTAACAGAAAGCAAAGGTGTCACTCTCTCTGCCACCTGTGGGCAGTCTGTGGCTGTGTGGCACCACCATGCTAGGTTTCTGCACTTCCAGTAACTTATTCATCACTTGAACCTACTCACACTTACCTACTTCACAGTAAAAGTATGACACGGCACAAGCACAGTAAAATACAGTGTGTTCAATGCCTGCATTGTCTGTGAGGCAGCAGCAAACGGCAGCAGGTGGTCAGTCCCCACCTGCGTTTGACTGCACCCACTCACTCCAGGTCAGGTCACTTGTGATGGCATGTTGGCTCTTGAAAACTTTTCAATTTTAAAGCACTTCAGATTTGGGATTTTCTGACTAGGAGGCTCAGCCTGGGTTAGCCACATCTGATTTGAGGTTTCACCGGGCAAAGTTGTTGTGACATCAGGCAACCAGCTATGCCCCAGGAAGCTTCATCTCCTTACCTGTGTGGGACTGTCACAGACCATACCTTTCAGGGCAGCTGCGGATTAGCAGCAGATAAAGCCCACAGCATGGTAGAGAATTTGCGTGGGGTTCCTAGGAGCCAGGCACTTGCTAAGCCCCCAAGATGAAGGGCCCATCCCTGGTGGAGCAGTGTGGGCATGGGCCTCTGTGACATCAGCACCCACACACCTTCTTCTCAAAGCACAACCCAACAAACCCGGGATGGAGCAGCCCTGACTGACCTCTGTGATGGGAAGGGCACACCCAAGGCCAGCCAAGCCAGTGCCGAGGGACCAAAAGGGCAGAACTCTGGGCAACACAACTGCTCTGTCTTCACGATGAAGGAAGACTGAGACAGTTAACAAGCTTCCCATGGAACAGCCCTGAGATGTGTCTCTTCATTTACATATGATGCAAAATGCTAACTCATGCCATACATAAACATGTCAGCACACTGTCAAGAACAGCAGCCCACACGCAGTTTGTGAGTCTGGTGCCCCAGAATTCCATGTGTTAGCTCCTGCTACAAAGTTGGGACCTAGAGTCCAAGTTGTTTGAAAAGAGCATGATTATCTCTCAAGACCCAGAGTTGAGGCCTTCCAAATGGAACCACACTTCCATGAGCAAGGAGCATGGATTATTCCATAACTCAACGTCAACTCAGATGATCAACATTTCCAATCTGAGGTTAGCATTTGGAAAACACACTTCTGTTGCTTGTGGGTATAAATAAAAGTGATCTTGCAAAGTGTCAAGCTGTTTACCAAAAATCACAGAAGCTACCTGCCACTCGGCCTGGCCGGGTGTGTCAGATATGCCCATGCAGGTGGCCTGAGGCTGAAGAATAACACCACTCCCACACCCTGGCACAGGGTGGGGCAGCAGAGAAGGTGGCACAGCCATCTCTACTGTCCCTCCTGGATCCCAGGCAGTTCTTCACAGATGCATGCACCTGGCAAAGTGCCTCATAAGGCACTCTGCCAACACCCACAAAGGCCACATGAGGCGGGGAAGGCCCTAGAGGCAAGCCCCTGATCCACCTGAAGCAGAGCCCAGGCTATGAGCACCTGAAGGACAGAGGCCAGCAGCCATCCTTCCTGTGCTCAGCTTCCAGGCATGGAAAGGATATTTACTGAATGCACAGATAAGCTCCTGATGACAAAGGAGAGAGCTGTGCCCACAAGCTCTGCTCCAACTTCTGAGTCTTTCAAGAGCTGCCTCTGTGCAGAACACGAGCCCAGAGCCATCCTTAACTCAGTCCTCTCCTCTCTGAGCATCTCCACTTAAGCCTGTTCTGTCCAGGCCAGGCCAGCAGGTGCTCTCTTCCAGGGTCCTCATGCAGAGAGGAAAAGTGACTGCTTCAGAAAATCAGATCAACTTCATTTCTTCAGCATCTTCACAGACAGATAAAAAGGGTGCTTCTTCCTTTGGATTTTAGTTTTGCTGGCAGGGACTTGAATGGCAAATGGTAATGAAGTTGGATGAGTGAGACTAAGATCGTTTGTGGTTAGAGGGGGAGGAGAGTGAGTAGATTACAAGAGAAATGCCACTCACAGATCCAAAACCAAATTCACAGGGGCGATTGCTTGAGAGGTTAGCATCTAACACTAGAAAATGCCTGCACTGGATGTGTGATCCAACTCTGGCTGTGCTTCCACCACCAGTTCTTAGACTTGCTTCCAGGCCTCCACTGCTCCTGTGGCTGGAGAACCTCATTCTTGGTTCCAAGATTTGACCCTGGGGAGCCAGGCGCTCCTAAAACTCCCTCTGTCAGAAGGCCAGGCCTGGTGGAGGTGGGGGACCCTGCAGACGGCATGCATGCAAACCCACGTCTCAGGGAACACCTTCCAGGCAATGTGCAGGTCGGTCAGGATTGGGAATTCTTGCCTTATGTGGCCTCCCCTCCCAAATTCCTCACCACCCCCCCTTTCTGTTCACTTCATTTGGACATTAAAAGCTACTCCTCACATTTTAATTGCTGGCTTGGCACATCTCTCCCAAACTAAATTACCCTCATCTGCAGAAATGGTGCGAGGCCTGAAGGGATCCATCTATATTCCTTTGACCAGAAAGGTTTCATGCACCCTGGGCTGAACCATCTTTCCTATTTGAAAGGACTTTAGAAAGCAGTTTGTGGAGCTCTGCTCTGGTTCACACACAGACCATCACCCCTAGCTGCAACTAAAAGGAGGCCAGAAAAAATTGTAAAATGACAGCTTTGGAAAACTCAGCAGACCCTCCCTCCCAATGTAAATGATCTCTCCCAGGCCCTCTCCCTTAGCCTTCCCTTCATAGCCTTCATGGTGCTCATCAGATCGACCAATCGTGCACCTGTGTGCTTAAAAAATTAATGCCTGCCTTATCTCCTAGACCAGGAGTCAGCAAACTAGAGTCCCAGGGCCAAATCCCCTCTGCTGCCTGGTTTTATAAGCAAAGTTTTATTGACACTCACACACACACCCCAATCAGAAAGCTGAGGATACAAAGAAAGCTGAATGCACTAAATACCTGTCACAGGAGACAAGAAACCACGGCCGCTCTGCTCCTAGTGCCACTGCTGGAGGAAAGTGATGCCCTGCGCCATCCAGTCGCCCACTCTAGTCACTCTCCCAGGACCCAGGTCCTCATTTGTGTTGGCTGGAATTAGCCACCGGATAAACCAGCTAGTTTATTCACACATCACAGTACAGGTGGTCCCCAGGTTACAAATGAGAAACGTTCCTGCGGCTGTCTGCAGGCCAGATTCACATAGAACTCAGATCCCTGATGAATAGCACATAAGCTATAATGTAATAAGAATAACAGTAACAACAATGGCTCATATGTGGAAATAATAATATAGTGTAACACTGTAATAACAACATTTATCTCTGTGCTGTGATAAGAAATTATAGAAACTATCGGTGCTCTTTCTTTTAACTCCTAGGCTAATGAGAATGTTATCTTATTAATATTTTTCTCTTCTAACCGAATCAATAATAACCTTGCCATTTCAATAATTTATCCACCACACTGCTCAGTAATATCTGATGCTCTCATTGGAGCACAGCTCTTCACGTGTTCCATTATTCTCACTTTATAATTGTTTCAATAGTCAAGTGACTGAAGCCTAATGCTTTCCAATGAATGATGGCACTGGCCTTTCTCCAAATGCTTAATTATTTCTACTTTTATTTCCACTATAATCACATTTTTCTTGGCTGCTGCGCAGCGGGACTTGCAGTGGACTTTCAGTTGGGGAGCATGGTTGTAAGGGTAAAGATGGAATCACAAAATTGAATAAAAAAGACAGAAGTGATGTCTTGCGTAAGTGACCATATAAACAATGGGAGGAGAGGCTAGTGAAAAGATCTGCCATGTGGGTTTGTTTACACATGCAGGAAAACCAGTTCCTGAATTAGTAAAGATTTAATTATAAATTATCCTTATGGGAAGCCTTGGGAGCCTGTTGGCAAGCACAGAACACCATAAGGCAGGTCGTCCCTAAGCCAGGACTACCTGTAATTAAATGAACTGCTGAGACACACAGCAGTGTGAATGGGTCCCCAAAGCAAAGACCCTGCCTGAAGCAGCCGGCCAAAGAACAGACATGCAGAATCCAATTTAGATGAAGCTAAAGAACAGGCCATCCTAACGAAAAGGCACGAATCAGAGAGCGACCGCTGTGGGGGAAGAGTTTGATTGGAAAGAAGAAGAATATTTACACGCTTTGATGACGAAGAATATAAAATTGTCAAAACTCACGGAACTGAATACTTAGGATCTATACATTTTACTGACTGTTCATCAGACCCTAAAATGAAAAATGGGCAAGAGAGGCTCGGCGCCTGTGGCTCAGCGGGCTAAGGCGCCAGCCACGTACACCTGAGCTGGTGGGTTCGAATCCAGCCTGGGCCCGCCAAACAACAATGACAGCTGCAACCAAAAAAAAAAAAATGGCCTGGCATGGTGGCGGGCACCTGTAGTCCCAGCTACTTGGGAGGCAGAGGCAAGAGACTCGCTTGAGCCCAGGAATTGGAGGTTGCTGTGAGCTGTGATGCCACAGCACTCTATCCAGGGTGACAGCTTGAGGCTCTGTCTCAAAAAGAAAAAAAGAAAAAAAGAAAAATGGGCAAGAGATTAGGTAAGTAGATATCTTTCTGCCATCTTACATAATAAAGAGAAGACAAAGGCAAGAACTCAGTGCATTTGTGTGGTTGTCTTAAAATACGTCCCCCACCCCCAGTCCTTTGAAACTCCTTTCTTCAAAAAACTGGAGTCAAATTCCCCTCCCCTTGATGTAGCGAAGGCAGGACCCTGAGCCTCACATCTCACAAACAACATACGGCAGAACATTCTCTGCAGCACTCTTCCCAAGACGAGGAGCTAATCACAGTGTCCATCAGCAGATGCATGGATAAAGAAAATGTGGTACGTGCATGCAAGGGGAGAAGAGGCCTTTACGAAAGAAGGAAATCCTGCCTGTAAAAGGAAGGGAACCCTACTGTCTGAGACGACTTGGACAAACCAGAGAACATTGTGCTTAGAGAAATAAAGTCACAGGCAGAAGGACAAATGTCACGTGGCCCCACTCACAGCGGGAATTTAATATAGTCAAACTCACAGAAGCTGAGAGTAGAATGGCGGTTTGCAGGGGGAGCTGTTAGTCAGAGACTAAGAAGTGTCAGTTATACACATGAATAAGTTCCACAGATCAGAAGCCTAGTGCCTACAGAATCAACAATTCTGTATCATATACTTAAAAATTTGCTAAGAGGGTAGAGCTCATATTAAGTGCTCTTATCAAACGAGCCCCCCAAGGAGGAGGAAGGAAACTTTTGGAGGTGACGGATATGTTTATGGTTTGAACTGTGGTGACGGTTTTGTAGGCATACACTTATTTCCAAACTTATCAATTTATAGATATTAACTATGTACAGTCTTCCATATGTAAACCATAGCTCAACAAAGTGGTTCAAAATGTACACAGCAGAAGTCACAATGTGTGACTCCTGAGACTGGCTCAAATGGATATTTGCCACATCCTCCTCTTTCTCTCTTGTGGATTAACTCACCGAGGGGGAGCTAGCCGCCATGCCGTGAGGACACTCAAGCAGCCCTATAGAACGTTCTCTGGGGAGCAGCTGAGCCCTTGTGCCAACAGCCACATCTATGCCTCTTGGAAATGGATCCTTTTGCTCCAGGCAAGCCTTCAGAACACTGCTGTCCTGGCCAACATGCTGGCTGCAAGCTCCTGAGAGGCTGGAGCCATCCCACCCAGCTAATCCCCTCCCTAACTCTTACTTGAAGGCTGTGTGAGAGAGCAAGTATTTATCAGCATTTCAAGTCACTATATGGGTGCCTAATTTGTTATGCAGCAAGGTAACTAACACAATTTGTCATTCTATTCTGCATGCTGTAATCATCAAAGTGATCTTGCTGATTCTCCAGCTGGCTTTTTTGTGTTCAACATAACATATATACAGGAATTGGGTATGTGTGGTGGGGCAGGCAGAATATAAAATTTATAAACACATCAGGACATTGGCTTCCAAAATTTGTACACACACAATCAGCACCCTAACCGGATTTTTTTTTTTTTTTTTTTGAGACAGAGTCTCACTTTGTTGCCCTTGGTAGAGTGCTGTGACATCACAGCTCACAGCAACCTCCAACTCCTGAGCTTAGACGATTCTCTTACCTCAGCCTCCTAAGCAGCTGGGATTACAGGCACCCACCACAACACCCAGATATTTTTTTTGTTGCAGTTTGGCCGGGGCCGGGTTTGAACCCACCACCCTCCATATATGGGGCCGGCGCCCCACTGAGCCAGAGGCGCCGCCCCCTAACTGGATTTTATGCCAACATTTCCAGTAATGGTGGTTTATTGCACACAAGCCGGGTTTTTTCCATTACTAAATTGTTTTAGATTAAAAGACAAAAAATCAGATCCGAATCCCTGTGATACATATTATTTTTGTCATGGCAGACATTTTCACTTACCTTAAAAATAGTTTTAGGAGCATTTAGCTTGCATATGTTTTATTAGGTAAGACTTATGATTGGCAAAAGCTTGTGGGCGGGTTCCCAGCAACATATGAATCTGAGTTCACCTTAATCCTCGTTCCCCGCATCTACACGCCATTCTGAGCCACAAACGTATGCCTGAATTCCTAGAAATCCAGAAACAGATCTAGAAGGTTTCCTCATCACCCTCCTGTCTCCTCCCTGCATCCACACCCGGGTATCAGTCACATATTGTAAAATTCAGTGATTTTCCAGGTCCTGTGAGTTTGGGTAGATGTACGGGGCTGTGCATTTACCACCACGACTGACTCTAAATACAATTTCATCACCTCAGAAGCTCCCTCTCGCTCCTTTGCATGAAGGCCCTTCCTGACCTGCTGGTCTAGAGGATTGGCAAGGTCTAGAGCCCTCCCCACAGAAACCACTCCTATTCCGAACCTCTGAAGGAACCGCCTTCCCCAGGAAGCGGAAATCTGGATCTGCTGACACACACAAGTCTTTCAGCTTCTGAGTTCACACAGTATTTACTCGATCTCTTTTTATCCCCAAACAATACTTCATCAATCTGAGTTATTTTCATTTACAGTTACTACTGTGGTCCCCAACCCCCGGGGTGTAAACCTGTACCATTCTGTGGCCTGCCTGTGGCCTGCTAGGAACCAGGCCACTCAAGAGGAGGTGAGCAAAGCTTCATCTGTATTTACGGCTGCTGCCCCTTCCTCACATCACCTCCTGTCAGATCAGCAGCATTATATTCTCTTAGTAAACTGTGCATGAGGGATCTAACTTGTGGCTCCTTATGAGAATTTAATGCCTGATTATCTGAGGTCGAGCTGAGGTGGTGATGCTGGTGCTGGAGAGTGGCTGCCAATACACATGAGCAGAGCAGTCTGACTGCACAGAGACTGTAATAAATCAATTGCTTGAAGGCTCATATCAAAACCATCCCTCCCTCTGCTAAAGGGTCCATGGAAAAACTGTCTTCCATGAACCCAGCTCCTGCTTTACTGGCTAGAACTACTGTGCCCACTCCTGCCTCATCTATCCCTGTTTTCCAGGGCCCAGCACAATGCATGGCACAAAGCAGGATTTCAGCAAAATGGTCACTGAGTCGACACGAGGGGAGAGGAGAGTTGGAGGAGGGAAAGAGGGAAAGGAGAGGGAGGCAAGGCAAGCTGATGTGCTTGGGGCCACCCTGCACCATACTCACATTTAGGCTAGGGTCCGAATGTGTGTGTCCCTTGAAAGTCGTATGTTGAAATGCTCAACCTTTAAGGGGATACATGAGAAGGTGGGGCCTTAGAGGTGCTGAGGTCCTCCGGGTGCAGCCTTGTGAATGATTAGTGCCCTTATAAGGAAAAACACGGAAGACAGAGCTTGCTTCTTCGCTCTGCTCTCCGCCATCCGTGAACCAGGGGGCGACCCTTCCCCAGACACCCAACAGGCCAGCCCCTCGATCTTGGACTTCCCAACCTCTGGAACTGTGAGAAATAAATGCTGCTGTTTGAGCCACCCAGTGTATGGTAATTTGTCACAGTGGGCACTGTCACCAACACAGCCCTGGTGGCGGAAAATTGAGTCTGCTAACAGAGTTAATTTTATTTGTAAATGGGTATAAAAGATTTCCATATATTTGCTGTATGTGAATATGACAAATGTACATATGTGACAGATGTATGTCTCATACGTACAGTATGTTCATAGAAATGATGATGGCAAATGAGCAAACCAACACAACCACAAATAAGTCCAGGGGGCTGAATAACATGATTTGAAGGGGAATTCAAGTTCCTGGCTTCCCTGCCCTGAGATTCAAAAACCACTATGGCCAAAAGGAACCTTCGAAATTAATTTAATCCAATGTTCTTGTGAAGAAACAGGTTCAAAAAGTTAGCTGGCTTGCAAGCCAGAGTAATGCAGGCTTAGGAGAACACACCCTTCGCCTCTTCTAGATGGTTGAAAGTGCTGTGTGCTTGTGTGTGTGTGAGTGTAGGGTTTGGAAGCCCCAAATTAAATTTCTCCTTGTTGCACTGTCAGCGCGCTGAATGTAGGATGTGAAAGTTAATAATAGCTTTGGCATCTTGTACGTGTTCCACACTTAGGTCGCGCTTACCCATGGGACCTTTTCTCATTTGTTAGCAGGAGCCCACTGGACTGAACACCAGTCACCCTGCATGCAAGCGTGGTCTATTAACAAGCTGTGACAATTCGCACACTTAACCCCAGTCTGCTTAACCATAAAATGAATTTGGTACCCAAGATATAGATGTAGAGGGACAGCGTGCAATTTCAGTTATTTTTAAAAAGTGTTGTGTCAAAACGTTTTAAAGGTGAAACTTAAAAAACTCTAGTATCTCCTTAGACTTTCACAGATATCTACAAGCCTTCCAGAAATGAGCCACTATCTAACCTGCTCTAGGAAAAGCTGGCGAGAAAGCACGACAGTCCAAGGACAGAGGAAAGTGGGTGGACACAAACTGTCAACTTGTTTCTACTGCTCCCCAACCCTAGTCTTCTTAAATTTTAATGCGTAATAAGCAAAGCACTACAGGTAGTAAGGAATAAAGTAAATGTATTCCAAAGGCCATATAAAACACTTCCCCAGCCTTCAGAATCCAAAGGCAGATTGGGGGAGCAGCCAGCCCATGCAAAACAAGCCGTAGTCAAGGAACATTTACTAGGGTCATCATCTGTCCAGCTGGCCAGCAGACGCCTTCTGCAATCTATACAGCTGACAACAACATGTATGGTTATGCCCAGTACTCAGTAAAAAATTCCTTGTTTGTGTGTTCTGTTCAATCCTCTATGAAGGAGAATTCCCTTGCAGATATGTGTGTGTGTGTGTGAGTGAACATGAGAGATGGAGAAGGTATCAAATGTATTTTCCATTCTGCACGACAAAGGAAAGCATAGCAGTGCCCCTCTTTCTACCATACATGCAACAAAAAACACTTGCAGAATATGGCTTTGAAGGCTCTATTTTGCAAAGAAGAAAAATATGCCAACCATTCATCAATTCCATATCAAGGGTTTTGACATGACATGTTAAAATACTATTCTCCATTAATTTTATGGATCTTAAGCAGGCTGTTTACTATAAACGCTGCCAGATAGATTTCTGGAAACCTTTCTTCAAATGCTTTTTTGCTTTTTACCTGTGAAGTAGCACAACCAGTAAACATCTGTTTCATGTGAGTCAGTGAACGTAGACCCACGTAGAGCCTGTGTGTGTGTGTATACGGACGAATATATATGCAGCAATTTCTGTGTGAACATGGCATTGAACCTACACACACACACACACATATCCCTTTACTAAAACAGGCATTCTAGCCACTTGGTAGTACAGTCAGAAATAATAATCTATTTCTTTTATTATAAAATAAAAAAAAAGCACACATACAGTAAAATCCTTAAACTGTCACAAGCACACCAAACACAGTAAATAAAAGAATTACAATATGCTAAAAACCACAGTGATACCATTTTCTACCCTCAAATTTTTTCACTGCTATCAGCAGGCTACAAGTGAGTACATCCACCGAGCATTTGTCAGGACTAAAGGTGCACACCGGATTTCGCCACCGTTTTCCTTCATTTGGATGTGGCTGACTCACCGTTTTCTTTCAGTGTCCGCATTCAGTGCCTGAGCAGTGGGAATGCCTGGTTCTTAGTGCTGTTAGAAAAGAAGAGGCAGAGCTAGGCAGACAGGTCTTCGAGTGCCGCTGGCATCCTCCAGCCAGCTCCCTGGGGGAACCCATCTGCAGAACTGGCACACCAAGGGCTGCCAGGGCCGCCAGCACAGATGACAGCGCCCGGCGTCCAGCCTAGAACACGCTGTTAAGAGGCAATGCCTTCCCGTTCCAATGTGCTTTTAGCTCACTGTGAAACCCAAAGCTGCCATAGTTACATCCACGCACACGTGCAGCACAGGCAAGCGTGCCTGCACACACTCCTGCAGCACGCCTGCAGAGCTCGAGCTAGAATCTGCACCCTGATTTGCATTACGTTTCATCTTCAGGAGGAACAATAAACAATGAGAATGCGTGCAGATCGTGCCAGATCCTACCCACAGCATTGTGAGCTGACAAGCAGAAGACAGCAGAACAAAAGAGGCACTGGGAACGACAACCCCCTGACAAACAGCACAGGCGTTAGGAAACCGGTCCTATCAGGGATGAGATGCCCTGAGAGCGAACACGGGGGGGCTCCTACCTGGCTTTCTGCTTGCTGCAGCGGACCCGAGCTCACTCAGCCTGCCGAGGCAGCGACGTGCTTCAGGGACTAGTCGCCCGCCTCTGTCGCAGCCCTCACACTTCACTGCCTACAGCGCAGAGGAGTCTCGAAGCCAAGCTCGCCAACAGCTGGCCTGTCTGTGCTTGCTCCGTATGACAGACAAGTTCACGCAGACTCCGTCAACTTTCACCTCCACTGCTGAAGGCAGGTTTGGCAGGGTTCACCTGCGACTTCTGACCTCAGGGTGGGTGGGGGACGTTCCAGACATTTCCGTGCTCAAACTCCCAAAGGTTTGTCCCTTTAAACCCCTAAAGTCATGAAGGTCTTCCTTCCTTTTTTACATTTTAAGCCTGCTGCACCGCTGTTAGGCAGCTCTCCCTGTTTAACTATGCGTGACGCATGGTTCAACCCAATAGCCAGAACAGAGTAAAAGACAACATTCAATAGCCTATTTTATGTCCATTGAGATTCCTGGGTGGATTACACACTCACTAGGGATGTAATCCATCAACCTACTCACCAAGTGTTTCCGGAAGTTTTACTGCTTGTGGGGCACTCCGGGGCGACGGCAGAGCAGCCACAGGCTGACCCTGACTTGCCCAATTTACCACCTCCACCGTGCTCTGTGTTTACAGCGCCTGCACGCCCCAGACCCCAGCACCACTGGCTACCCGAACAGGGAGAAGCCTCCCACCCACCCACCCAACCCAGCAAGTCCTGGGCTGAGCTACCAGGACACATTTTCTCTTTCCAACCTGCCTCTGAAACTAACCTCTTATAAATTCACAGCAGCTACTTCCACCGTGTTGCTCCAATTTAACAAGAGAGACTCTTACATTTTTTTTCACTTGCCCTTAAGCACTGGGCTGGTATATTAATGTTACATCCCTTAAGCAGTTACATAAATCTGCCAGAAAAGTTGCCTGGATATGCCTATAGTCCTGGGATGTGAGGTCAGCCAGTGTGGGTGGCCTGGTGCAATCACACTGAGAGGCAGAATGAGGGCTTAAGCCCATACTTAAGTATGTGTCTTCAGCTCCAAAGCCCACATTCCTTCCAGCAATTTTGATCTTCACGTGTTATTTTACCAAGTGCATCTTCCCATTGGCCCCCGGCTACCTCCATACCCCGAATGCTCACTGCAAGGCCACACAGGGACAGAGTCCAACAAATAGCTAGAGGCTGATGAAATATTTCATCACACTTGGTACCCCAAAGGTTATGTTCTTAATATGAGGTCATTATGAAAGTTTTGAGATACACAAAAATTGAGAAACATAAAATCAGCACAGACAGAAACAAACGAAGCCCTCCCAGCAACACATAAGCTGAGCAAGTTGAAACTTGCACAGGTGAATCAGAAAGGGATGCTGTCCGGCCAGGTGCAGTGGCTCATGCCTACAATCCCAGCACTCTGGGAGGCCGAGGTGGGTGGATCGCCTGAGCTCTGGAGTTGAGACCAGCCTGAGCAAGAGCGAGACCCTGTCTCTACTTAAAACAGAAAACGGCCTGGGCGTTGTGGCGAGCACCTGTAGGCCCAGCTAATCAGAGGCTGACGCAGGAGGATCACTTAAGCCCGAGACTCTGAAGTTGCTGTGAGCTGTGACACCACAGTACTCTACCCAGGGTGATAGAGGGAGACTTCGTCTTAGAAAAAAAATAAAAAAGAAGAAAGGACACTGTCAACTGTGTTTCTCGGAAGCGAAATAGTGAACCGTAACACAGTCTGTCTCGAAATTTTCATAGTGACCCATGTACTTACAAATTGAGCAAGTCAATATGTACACTTTTAAATACCTTTTGTCTGATGGTTTTAGATTTACAGAAAAGTTGCAGAGAGAGCAACTTTGTTGTGGAGAGAGCTCCAGTATGCCCTGCCCTTAGTTTCCTCTGTTACTAACATCTGATTGCTGTGGTGTCTCTGTTATAGTCAATGAACCAATCAGTATTAGTACATTGCTATTAACTAAAGCTCAGACTTTATTCAGACTTTCTTTTGACTTTATATCCCTTTTCTGCCCAAGAATCTACCCAGATACCGAATCGCATTTGTTCATGTCTCCTTAGGTTCCTTTGCCTGTAATAGTGCTTTAGACTGATGGTTGTGTACCCTGCCCAGATTCACATGCTGAAGCCCCCACTCCCTGGTGGGAGCCCTGACTCCCTAGGTGCTAGGAAGTGAGGCCTCTGGGAGGGTCTTAAGGGCGAGCGAGGCTTTGTGAATGGGATCTAAACCCTTCTCAGACAACTCCTTCACTTCTTCCACGATGGGAAGTCACATCAGAAAACCTGCTGGTGACTCAGAAAGTGAGCCCTCACCAGACACCAAATCTGCCAGTGCCTTGTTCTTGGACCGCACTCAAGAACTGTGAGAAATAAATTTTCCTCGGTTTGTTCCCCATGTAAGGTATTTTGTTGCAGTAGGCTAAATGGATGGAGACAGACAGCGTCTCACTCTGCCCTTGTTTTGTCTCCCTGGAAAGCTGTGAGGAGGACTGTTCAGGCATTCTGCAGTCTCTCACCTGGGACCGTCTGATGTGTCTATGCTTAGGGATGATGGACATCTGGGAGACACGGAGGTAAATTGTCACTGTCACCACATGTGATCAAGGGCACTGCCGTCGGCATGTGTCAGGTGATCAAGGTCTGTCCACGTGAACTCTGTCACCTGGCAGGGTCAGTGCATGCTGGGTTTCCACACTGGGACACTCTCTTTTAGCCGCACCATTCCTCACTGCACTCTTTGGAACGGGCTTCCTCTGCTCAGCACAAGCTGAAGGTGGGGGGGCTCATGCCCCACCTCCTTGAGGCTGCAGCAGCTACATAAATTATCTGCCATTTTTTCTGCATGGCGGACTTGTTTATTCTTTTATTTTTATTTTCAAGACACAATCTCACTATGTTGACCTCAGAAGAGTGCCATGGCATCACAGCTCACAGCAACCTCAAACTCTTGGGCTCAAGAAATTCTCTTGCCTCAGCCTCCCAAGTAGCTGGGACTACAGGCGCCTACCACAACGCCTGGTTATTTTTTTTGTTGCAATTGTCGTTGTTTAGCAGTCCCGGGCCAGGTTCACGCCCACCAGCCTCAGTGTATGTGGCCGGCATCCTACCCACTGAGCTACGGGCGTTACCCAGACTTATTTGTTCTTCATTGACTGATTTATTCAATTATCTCTGTGTAGGAGTATGGGCTCATGGATTTGTTTTGAGGTTATAATCCACTACCAGTTTTGTTGTTGTTGTTGTGTAAATTACTCTAGCTTTGTCCATTGCTGGCTCCTGTGTCCCTTGTTTTTTTTTTGGGGGGGGGGCTAGGGCCGGGTTTGAACCCACCACCCCCAGCAAATGGGGCCAGCACCCTACTCCTTGAGCCACAGGCACTGCCCTCCTGTGTCCCTTTGATACACCCTCATTGTTGTGGCTGTTGGCTTTATTCACAGGTGTCTTTGAGCCCGTCCTCCCTTCCTAGCAGTATAAGACAAGCCAGGCTCATCTTGTACTTTCTCTGCCCCAGTTGTTCCTCCAAAGAGCCCTGGTTCCATTCTCAGGAGAAGGGCCCTAGAAACCAAGATCTGAGTGCTGGCTGGGCTCTAGGAGTCCCTCCTCAAAGGAGATGCTCCATGAATCATTTCTAAAGGGAAAACACTTTCATAATACTAAGGTTTATTTTGAGTTTCTGCATATCTTTTTTTTTTTCTTTTTACAGCAAGGCATAATCATCAGGACTTACAAGATGATCAAATCTTTTCATACACTCTATAGTATCAGTACTATTTAGGTGCTCAGCCCACAGCCTGCAGCGGACCATGAGACAATTCTTCAATGTGGTGCAGAAAAGCCAAAAGTTTGGATACCCATGATAGACTTTTTAATTACAAATCATGATCATAAATTGCATTCTAATCTCTTTTTAAGTGACACAAAGATTGGGGCTCTTGAAAAATTCCACAGATAAAAAAGGATCAGAACAAAATAACCAACCACCCTAGCACCCTTCCGTTCCAAAGGAACTCTTCCTCCTCACCTCCCTGATAGCCTCGTTGAACTTGTTGAAACCCTGAATCTCTTCCAAGTCACTTCACATTTGTTGAGTGGCACAGCTACCCCTTGTGGTCTTAAGGACAAGCTGCCCTGACCCACGCTGCCACTGAGAAGTAACAGGAGCTGGTGTTTACAGCATCCTGTGTTCTCCTGAACTTTAAGCAACTATGCTCAAGACCAGGAAAATAAAATCGTAACAGAGAGGTGCATATCACGTTGTAAGAAGCCTGAACAACATCCAGGCAGAATACCCTTCAGTTGCACCTTCCCTGTCTAGGAAGCACTAGTGTTCAAGGCCATTCCTTACATCCTCCAACTGAATCCAATGTAGTTAGCAAACACATGCATAAATGGCCAGAGAATTGTTATTTTTCAGCTCCAGGAGCCATTTGATGTGTTGCAATGACTCAATTTTCTGTCATTACAGACAGGCACCAGTCACAAACAATCTGCGAGCAAACAGGTGGGGCTTTGTGGCCCTGAAACTTTATTTGCAGAATGAGGTTGAGGGCCAGTGTACTGGACCCATGACTAAACCAATGGTTACCCAACTATCTCCTCTGTTGAATCATCTAGACATCTGCTTCCCTAGAACTGGAAACTGGATCAGGCTACTCCACACAGAGGTGAAAGCAGCTCTGCTCCTACGTGCACCTCCATTTCCAAGTGCATCTCACCTGAACCTCCGACCTGCCTTGGTGAACCTCTACACCATCCAACACCATGTGATTTCATGTGCCCCTCTGAGACAGCGTATCATAAACAGTGAGACCCAGACTCTGCAGGCAACTCCCAGTAAGTCTGTGAGATGCAGCCTAAAGGGTGTGTGGGGTTGCCGAGGAGGAGGGGGGGCAGGAAGGAACTGTGGTGTACATGCTGCAGGCAGAGACACACAGAGGACAGAGGGGACCCCCAGGTAACCAGTGCAGAGACGCTCATGGCAGCATGGAGAATCTCCACACAGAAGTGTAGTCTGCGGCTGACACCTTGTGACTCTATTCAAGAAGCTAAGGCAGGTTCTGCTGGGAGATCTCTCCACACACACTTGTGTGGCAAATAGGAGGCATGGCAGCTGCACAAAAGACACAGATGGCCTTGTAGGAAGACAGCCAGGGAGTTCCGCCAGCTGACACCCACATCCCTGATGCCCACAAAACTTGGAGGTTTTGCTCACCTTAGCTCCTGCTTTAAGCTGGAGAAAATGTGGAGAAAGGAGCAGGGTTCCCTGTGGCTGCTGGGTGTGGTGGGACAGTATGGATGCTGTCCCTGGCTGAGGGGACAAATGGGGTCTAAGGGCCAGCCAGGCTCCACTCCCCAGGCTTGTTAAGGAGGGCAGCCAGGTCACACGATGGCTGTGGTCATGTTGCTGGTAGGGCTAAGTGGTCACTAAAGGGACATCACAGACCTCAGAGCCACAAATACTGACCGTTTGGTCTCCCACAAAATCTGACGACTTCTGAGACACAGACAATGAATGCACAGACTCATTTTAAACAAAACCCAGAAACGAAAATGATTTTTGTAGACTTCCAGTGTTGACTGAAATTTTTTAAAAATTTAGATAAAATTTACATACTGTTAAACGCACCCTTTGAAAAGGTACAGTTCAGGAGTTTATAGGACATTCGGAGTTGTGCACCCATCACGATCGTCTCATTCCACCTTTATCACTCCAAAAAGAAGCCCCATGGTAATCAGCAGGCTCCCCTGCTCCCTAAGACCCTGGCAACCTACTTTCTGACTATAAGCATTTGCCTATTCTGGACATTTTATATAACTGAAATCACATAGTATGTGACTTTGATTTTCTTTTTTATTGTAGTGCTAAATGAATCTAAAAATACTGTTTCAGTTTCCTTATTTTTATGGCCCAGAGGCTATAAAACACAAAAGAAATTTGCAAGTTATGTGCAAGCAGAACTCTGAAGGCCCTGCTGCTCATCATAGGGGCCTGGCCTGAGGATGAACTGGGGGACACATGGCCCCAGGCACTGTAGCATGCTTCTGGGTCCTTCGTGGACGTTGCAAAAGGACCCAATCCGATCATAGCTTTCTCTGGATTAACAGGACACAGATCCACTGAAGACTCACCCTTGCACAGAGGAGGAGCACTGCTTCCACAGGAACCCTGGACTTCGTCTTTCCTCCCAACCAACGTCAATGAAGCTGTCACCACAGACAATGAGACTGTCTCTCTCTCTCTCTCACCCCCCCACACACACACAGTTGTATCATGTACACCAGCCACAATACACTGATAAGAACTTTAAGATTTAGCATAGAGGCCAGGTGAGGTGCCTCCTGCCTGAAATCTCAACACTTTGGGAGACTGAGGCGGGAGGATTACCTGAGGCTGGGAGTTTAAGGTCAGCCTGGGCAACATAGAGAGACCCCATCTCCACAAAAAATACAAAAACTAGCCGTTCGTGGTGATATATGCCTACAGTCCTAGCTATTGTCTAGAGACTGAGGCAAGGGGACCCCGTGACCCTGGGAATTTGAAGTTGTGGCGAGCTATAATGATGCCACTGCACTGTAGCCCAGGCAACAAAGCAAGACCCTGTCTCAAAAAAAGGCTTTAGCATAGGCTCACTGCCCACAGCACAATAC
Organism: Perodicticus potto; assembly: GCA_963574655.1. Lineage (NCBI taxonomy): Eukaryota > Metazoa > Chordata > Mammalia > Primates > Lorisidae > Perodicticus > Perodicticus potto. The sequence continues at coordinate 34,204 of CAUYRH010056519.1, forward strand.
TTACAGCGCCAGCCACACACACACGGGCTGGTGGGTTCAAACCCGGCCTGGGCCTGCTAGGCAACAATGACAACTGCAAGAAAGCAGTGCGTGCCTAGTGTAGCTGCATGTCTAAGCAGCATGCCTAGTGGACGGCGTATCTAGTGCAGCAGCATGCCTTGCGTGCCTAAGCAGCGTGCCTGCGTAGCTGCATTTCTAGGCAGCGTGTGCCTAGTGTATTGCGTATCTAACACAGCGCGTGCCTAGGCACCGTGAGCCTAGATGTGGCTACATGCCTAGGCAGCGCGTGCTTCAGTGTAGCGGCATGCCTACCATAGCTGCATGTGTAGGCAGCGCAGCCGCATGCCTAGGCGTGCCTGCGGCTGCATCCCTAGCAGGGCTGTGTGCCGGCATGGCTGAGTGTCTAGGCAGCAAGGGCATAGCGGGGCCCTTGTTTGCGTAGCTGTGTATGCAGGCAGCACGTCCCCTGGCTTGGCTGCGTACCTAGACAGCCTAGCGGGGCTATGTGCCTAGGGGGGCTGCAGGCATAGACGTAGCTGCACGCCTAGTCAGCATGTGCCTAAATAGCCACGTGCCCAGGTGTGGATTCGTGCCTAGTGCAGGCAGGACGTGCCCAGGCATGGGTGTGTACCTTGCACAGGCAGCAAGTGCCTAGGCACGGCTGCAGCCTAGACAGCACGTGCCTAGCCGTAGCTGCGTGCCTAGGCCACACATGCCTAGGCGTAACTGCGCGTCTAGGCGGCACGTGCCTATCGGGCTGTAGGCTTGCATAACTGCGTGCCTGGGTAGCTGCGTGTCTAGGCGGCGCATGCCTAGGCGTACCTACATGCCTAGTGTTGCTGCATGCTTAACATAGATGCATGCCCAGGCTGCATGTGCCTGCGGGACTGTGCCTGAGAAGCACGTGCCTGGTGGGGCTGTGTTCCTACATAGCTGTGTGCTTAGGCGTGCCCAGGCAACGCCTTCCCGTGTAGCCGCGTACCCCTGCGTGGCTGACTACACAGGTAACGCGTGCCTGCGCACCCAGGCATATCTGCGCATGCAGACGGGGCGTGCCTTCGTAACCACGTGCCCAGGCGTGGCCTGCATACATACGTGTGGTGTGGCTGCGCGTGCAGATGGTGCATGCTGCTGCGTGGTTGCGTTGCTGCGTGCCCAGCGGAGCTATGTGCATAGGCAGCGCGTGCCTAACATAGCTGCATGCTGAGGACTGGCTGTGTGCCTAGGCAGCATATCCCTAGAAATTGTGCCTGCCTAATATAGCTAGTGTACGTGCCTAGGCCTCGCGTGTCTAGTCGTACATAGCTGCATATGTGCGGGCCTAACGTAGCTCTGTGCTTAGGCCCGGCTGTGCCTTAGCTGTTGCACATACCTAGTATAGCCACGTGCCGAGGCGTTATGCAAGCCTAGTATAGCTACTTGATGGCGATAGCCACGTGCCTCCGCTGTGCCTTTGTAGGTGCGTGCCTGCGTAGCCGCGTGCCCCAGAATGGCTGCTGCGTAGATGGGGCGTGCCTTCGTAAGCACGTGCCCAGGCATGGCTGCACGCGCAGCTGGCGAGTGCATGCATGCGTGCACGTGCAGATGGGGCGTGCCCTTGTAGGCACGTGCCCAGGTTTGGCGCGCGCGCGTGTGTGTGTGTGTGTGTGTGCGCGTGTAAGCACGTGCCCCGGAGTGGCTGCGCACTCAGCCGCCCGTGAGTGCATAACCACGTGCCTAGGCCTGGCTGCACACGCAGACGGAGCGTGCCTTCTTAATCACATGCCCAGGAGTGGCTGCACGCGCAGTTGGCATGTGCCTGCGTAGCCACTTGCCCCGTGTGGCTGCGCACACAGCCGGCACGTGCCTGTGTAGCTGAGTGTTTCAGCGTGCCTGCGTTGCTTCGTGCATAGCGAAAGCTCTGTGCATAGGCCGCGGGCCTAGTGGGGCTGTGTGCCTGGCTTGGGTGCGTGCCTAGTTATCTGCCCAAGCAATGCGTGACAAAGCACAGGTACCCGCTTAAGCATTGTAAAGGCTTCGCACAGCTGGGCACCTGCTTAGCCGCATACCTGCGGGGCCCAACACAGTTGTGCACTTACACCCGGCTACGTCCCTACCCTTTATGCATGCCTAGTATAGGTGCACGACTGCGATAGACACGTGCCTCAGCTGCGCATTTTACCCTATGCGCGCAAACGTAGCTGTGTGCCCAGGCGTGGCTGCACGCAGACGGGGCATGACTTCCCAACCAGGTGCCTAGGCACGCGCAACCGGCAAGTGCATGCATAACCTCGTGCCCAGGGCTGGCTGCACGTGCAGACGGGGCGTGCCTTCTTAACCGTGTGCCCAGGTGTGGCTGCGTGCACAGCCAGCATGTGTCTGCATAGCTGAGGGTTTCCCATGGCTGCACGCAGCGGGCACGTGCCTGCATTGCTGCGTGCGTAGCAGAGCTATGTGCGTAAGCAGCGCGTGCATAGCTGTGTGAGGGGGAGGGGGACCTGCGTAGCTGGTAGATGCACGCAGCTGGCTGTGGCTGAGCACACAGACGTGGCGTGCCTTTGTAACTATGTGCCCAGAAGTGGCTATGCGCGCAGCCGGGGAATGCTTGCGTAGATGCGTACCCCAGCGTGGCTAGCGCGTGCCTGCGCGCGTGCATGCCTGTTCGTGCGTGCCTGCGTGCATGGCTGCCTGCATAGCAGAGCTATGTGCATAGGCAGCGCATGCCTAGTGGGGCTGTGCGCCTGGCTTAGGTGCCTGCCTAGGGAATGAGTGACTAAGGCAAAGGTGCCGCCTTAAGCACTGTACAGGCTTAGCACATCTGGACCTGCTTAGCCGCATACCTCCAGGCCTAACATAGCGGCGTGCCTAGGCCCGGCTGCGTCCCGAGGTTTTCTGCATGCCTAGAATAGCTCTGTGCTGTGATAGCCACGTGCCTCGGCGGCACACGCTGCCTTATGCGCGCGTGTGTAGCTTCGCGTCCACACATGGCTGTGTAACTGGTAACTGCGCAGCCAGCACGTGCATGCGTAACCTCAGTGCCCAGGCCCGGCTGCGCGCGCCAACTGGGCATGCCTGCGTAGATGCGTGCCTGGTGGGGCTGCGCATGCAGGTGGCACGCTGCGTAGATGCGTGCCTGGCTGGGCTGAGCGCGCAGGTAGCACGCTCCTTAGATGCGTGCCCGGCGTGTCTGTGCGTGCAGGTGGCACGCTCCTTAGATGCGTGCCCAGCCTGGCTGCGCACGCAGCTAGCGCGTGCCTGCATGCGTGCGTGGCTGCGTGCCTGTGTGACTGCGCACTCTGCGTGCATAGCAGAGCTATGTGCGTAGGCAGCGCATGCCTAGTGGGGCTGTGCGCCTGGCTTAGGTACCTGCCTAGTTGTCCGCCTAGGGAATGAGTGACTAAGACAAAGGTGCTGCCTTAAGCATTGTACAGGCTTAGCACATCTGGACCTGCTTAGCCGCATACCTGCAGGCCTAACATAACGACGTGCCTAGGTTTTCTGCATGCCTAGAATAGCTCCGTGATTGTGATAGCCACATGCCTCGGCGGCACACGCTGCCTTATGCGCGCGTGTGTAGCTTCGCGTCCAGACGTGCCTGCGTAACTGGTAACTGTGCAGCCAACACGTGCATGCGTAACCTCAGTGCCCAGGACCGGCTGCGCGCGCAAATGGGGTGTGCCTGCGCAGATGCGTGCCTGGCGGGGCTGCGTGCACAGGTGGCACACCCCTTAGATGCGTGCCCAGCCTGGCTGCGCACGCAGCTAACGCATGCCTGGCTTCGCGTGCCTGCATGCGTGTTTGCGTGGCTGCGCATGCCTGCGTGTTGGCTGCGCGTGCCTGCGTGTTGGCTGTGCACGCAGGTAGCACGTGCCTGTGTGCATCTTTGCGTACGCAGCTAGCACGTGCGGGCGTGCGTGGCTGCGCGTGCCTGCGTCGTTGCTGCGCACGCAGCTAGTGCGTGAGTGCGTGCGTGCGTTTGCGTACGCAGCTAGCACGTGCGTGCGTGGCTGTGCGTGCCTGTGTGGTGGCTGCGCACGCAGCTAGCACGTGCGTGCGTGCGTGGCTGTGCGTGCCCGTGTGGTGGCTGCGCACGCAGCTAGCGCGTGCGTGCGTGGCTGTGCGTGCCTGCGTGGTGGCTGCAGCTAGCACGTGCCTGCATGGCTGCGCGTGCCTGCGTCTTGGCTGCGCACGCAGCTAGCACGTGCCTGTGTGCGTGCGTGGCTGCATGTGCCTGCGTGGCTGCGCGTGCCTGCGTCCTTGCTGCGCATGCAGCTAGCACGTGCGTGTTTGCGTACGCAGCTAGCACGTATGTGCGTGCGTGGCTGTACGTGCATGCGTGGTGGCTGCGCACGCAGCTAGCACGTGCGTGCGTGCGTGGCTGCGCGTGCCTGCATGGTGGCTGCGCACGCAGCTAGCACGTGCGTGCGTGTACCTGCCTAGTTGTCCGCCTAGGAATGAGTGACTAAGGCAAAGGTGCCGCCTTAAGCATTATACAGGCTTAGCCCATCTGGACCTGCTTAGCCGCATACCTGCAGGCCTAACATAGCGGCGTGCCTAGGCCCAGCTGCGTCCCTAGGTTTTTTGCATGCCTAGAATAGCTCTGTGCTGTGATAGCCACGTGCCTCGGCAGCACACGCTGCCTTATGCGCGCGTGTGTACCTTCGCGTCCAGACGTGCCTGCGTCAGCATGTGCATGCGTAACCTCAGTGCCCAGGCCCGGCTGCGCGCGCAAATGGGGTGTGCCTGCGTAGATGCGTGCCTGGCGGGGCTGCGTGCGCAGGTGGCATGCCCCTTAGATGCGTGCCCAGCCTGGCTGCGCACGCAGCTAACGCATGCCTGGCTTCGCGTGCCTGCGTGCGTGTTTGCGTGGCTGCGCGTGCCTGCGTGCGTGTTTGCGTGGCTGCGCGTGCCTGCGTGTTGGCCGCGCATGCAGCTAGCACGTGCGGGCGTGCGTGGCTGCGCGTGCCTACATCGTTGCTGCTAGCGCGTGCGTGCGTTTGCGTACGCAGCTAGCACGGGCGCGCGTGGCTGTGCGTGCCTGTGTGGTGGCTGCGCACGCAGCTAACGCATGCCTGGCTGCGCGTGCCTGCGTGCGTGCGTGGCTGCGCGTGTTTGCCTACGCAGGTAGCACGTGCGTGTGTGCGTGGCTGTGCGTGCTTGCGTGGTGGCTGCGCACGCAGCTAGCACGTCCGTGCATGCGTGCGTGCGTGCCTGTGTGACTGTGCACTCTGTGTGCATAGCAGAGCTATGTGCGTAGGCAGCGCATGCCTAGTGGGGCTGTGCTCCTGGCTTAGGTGCCTGCCTAGTTGTCCGCCTAGGGAATGAATGACTAAGGCAAAGGTGCCGCCTTAAGCATTATACAGGCTTAGCCCATCTGGACCTGCTTAGCCGCATACCTGCAGGCCTAACATAGCGGCGTGCCTAGGCCCGGCTGCGTCCCTAGGGTTTCTGCATGCCTAGAATAGCTCCGTGATTCCGATAGCCACATGCCTCGGCGGCACACGCTGCCTTATGCGCGCGTGTGTACCTTCGCGTCCAGACGTGCCTGCGTAACTGGTAACTGCGCAGCCAGCACGTGCATGCGTAACCTCAGTGCCCAGGCCTGGCTGCGCAGGCAAATGGGGTGTGCCTGCGTAGATGCGTGCCTTGCGGGGCTGCGCGCGCAGGTGGCACGCTGCATTGATGCGTGCCCGGTGTGTCTGCGCACGCAGCTAGCACGTGCCTGCGTGTGTGCGTGGTTGCGCAGGCAGCTACCGCGTGCGTGCGTGCGTGGCTGTGCACGCAGCTAGCGCATGCCTGCGTGACTGCGCACGCACCGAGCACGTGCCTGCGTGCATAGCAGAGCTATGCACGTAGGCAGCGCATGCGTAGTGGGTCTGTGCGCCTGGCTTAGGTTCCTGCCTAGTTGTCCACCCAGGGAATGAGTGACTAAGGCATAGGTGCCGCCTTAAGCATTGTACAGGCTTAGCACAGCTAGGCACCTGCTTAGCCGCATACCCGCAGGCCTAACATAGCTGTGTGCCTAGGGCCAGCTGTGTCCCTAGGCGCTGTACATGCCTAGGATGGCTCCTTGACTGTGATAGCCATGTGCCTCGGCGGCAAGAGGTACCCTATGCACGCTTGCCTAGCCACGTGCCCAGGCCGCACATGCATGCTTAACCTCGTGTCCAGGCCTGGCTGTGCCCTTACGTGCGTAGGTATGGCTGCCCGGGTGCCCAGGTGTGGCAGCGTGCACAGCTGGTGCGTGCTTGCCGTAGATGCGTGCTTAGGTCCGGCTAGGCGTTGTGCATGCCTAGTATAGCTGTGTGACTGCGACAGCCATGTGTCTTGGCGGCTACCGTATGCGCACGTGCATAGCTGCGTGTGGAGGGGTGGGGGCCTGCATAGGTGGTAGATGCACGCAGACGTGGCGTGCCTTCCTAACCACGTGCCCAGGCGTGGTTGCAGGCGGAGCCCGCGCATGCATGCGTAACCTCATGCTCAGGCCTGGCTGCGCAGCCTGCCTCTGTAGCCACATGCCTTGGCGACGCATGCTACCCTATGCACACGCGTGAGTTGCTGCGTGCCTGCGTAGTTGTGTGGCTGCGCACGCAGCCTGCCAGCGTAGCCACGTGCCCCGGTGTGGCTACGTGCGTAGCCGGCACGGTCTGCATAGCTGCGTGCATAGCCAAGCTGTGTGCGTAGGCAGTGCATACCTAGTGGGGCTGTGCGCCTGGCTTAGGTGCGTGCCTTGTTCGCCTAGGCAATGAGTGACAAGGCATAGGTACCTGCTTAAACATTGTACAGGCTTAGCACAGCTGGGCACCTGCAGGTGTAACGTAGCTGTGTGCCTAGGGGTTGTGCATGCCTAGTATGGCTGCGTGACTGCGATAGCCATCTCCCTCGGAGGCGCGTGCCTAGGCGTTGGGCATGGCTTCTAGAGCCCGTGCCTAGGTAGCACGAGCCTAGTACGGCTGCGCGTCCGCCGTAGCCCCGTGCCATGGTTGTGTGCGCGTGCCTGCGTAGCTGCGTGCCTAAGTGCGTGGGACAAACAACAAAATAAAATCCAGCATGGAAACGAAAGGCACAAACTTAAAACAGGCCTGTCCCTGTGGACGTGCTCCAAATGCTACCTGTGAGGAAGCCTTAAGCAAGTCTGTTTCTCCGGCCTCGATCCCCACCCACGGGCCGTCCTCCTCCTCCTTCCTGCCGCCTTCTCAGCCGGGCAGAGGTGGTGGTGCGTCCTGTGGTGCCAACGGGAGGGGAGCAGGCTGCAGACCGGGGTCTCCGTGGGATGCACACTTCACACGTGTTCCTCGCTCTTTTGCTGGAGTTTGTGCAGGTTTGAAACACACAAAACAATGTGGATGGTTTCGATGCATTTTCTATTTATATTGAGAACAAGGTGACTCATACAGAACTGTTTTCCTTTATTTCAAATGTGTAGGCCTTCAGAAAACGGATGAGTGATGCCAATTTCTTAAGTACAGTACGGGACCACGCTTAAAGTGAGTGCACTTCGCCGGCTACACGTCTGTAGCCCCAGCTGATGGCGGCTGCAAGTGCGCCATGAACTTGCCTGTGAATACTCACTGCACTCTACGTGGGGCAACACAGCAACACTCCATGTCATTGGGAAAAAAGCAAAACAGCACATTTTAGGAGTGACTGCTAGATGGGTACGGGGCTTCCATTTGGGGCTGATGAAAATATTCTGCAACTAGATAGTGGGATGGCTGCACAGTATTGCCCATGCACTGAATGTCTCTGTTATACAGGCTGAAATAGTAAATTTTATGTTACATGGAGCTTGCAATTTAAAGATAAATAAGTTGACACCATTTTTTAAAAAGCAAGCCATGTAGAGTAACTCTGAGAATAAGGGTTTAATCCTCAAACCATCATCTTAAAATTCCTCCTTCTAATTAACGTGCGGTCACGAGACCAACCCAACAAATAAACAATCCTGTGGCCGCCTGTCCTGGCATGAGGTTTCCTAAATCCATGTGCACATAAGGGTATAATGTAGTTGCAAATTAAGACAGAACCACCCCACACACATGACGCTGCTGGCTCTGGGATGGGGGAGGCACCTGTGCAAGTACTCCCTGCACAAAGATTCTCCCTGCTGTGCAGTGTGGTGTGTGACAAGGACCTGCTCCACAATACTGGGCTACCCTAAACCCCCATGCTTGACTTTTGCTATGTCGCCAATCCACCCTGGGCTTCATAATTTACCTAGCAGAGCAGTTCCAAAGGGCAAGCTGCAATTGCCCCCCAGCTAATTGAAGGCCAGGGAAGGCAAATGTCTGCTCTCACACAACAAATGAGGAGGGCCGGCACGAAAAACCTCCATGACTTACTCTGAAATCTCATGAGAGGCTTACCTTGTAAATGTAAAAAAATCACTCTTCACTTTAACCTCTTTACACCTTTCAGGGAAAACACCCAGGAGGACGACCCTGGGATTCATTTAGCTTGTTTATAACTTTATGTTAAAAAGGAGGCACCTGTGGCTCAATTGGTAGAGTGCCGGCCCCACATGCTGAGGGTGGTGGGTTCAAACCCAGCCCCGGCATTTAAAAAAATAATAATAATAATAAATAAATAAATAAATAAATAAAATAAGCTTTTCTGTAAAGAGTTCTGTGTCACGTTTTTGTGGCTGGTGCTGGATTTAGAATGTACTTTCTCCCACCCCTTCACCCCGTCCAAAACAAGCCCAAGGCCAGTGCCAGTCGGTTGGCCCTTGGCAGCTGCTCCAGCAGACAGGGGCAGAAATGGCTGAAAGGAGGCAGAGAAGGGAGACACTGCCAGCACCCACAGCTGCTGAGGGCCACCCCCAGATCTCATTTCAGCTCCAGCTTCCAGAGCTGCCCAGAACACCATCCTCATGGGGTCTCAAACTTAAGGTGACAATCAAATGTACTCCAACTTAACTCACAGGGCTTACATCTGATGCTGAAAAACAAGTCAACACTATCACATTAATTTTGAGACATTTATATCTGCTTTATTCTAAATACTATGCTGGTGCAGAGACAAGTAAAGGCATTTCACTTAGCATTGCATAAACTAGAATCTCAAAATTTCAGCATACAGTATACCAACATGGAATGATTTTTAGTTTTTAAAGTCATATCAGGAGATACAGTGGGGAGAGAAGGAACAAAGAAATCTGTAACTGCTTGTGATCAATCAGGTATACCCACCACTGCGCTCTGACCAGCCCAACACAGAATGATTATTCACCACAATCAAGAAGGACTGACTCGAAGAAAGTAAGGCTGGTGCCCATGCATTCAGCCATCAATCCCTCTACTAACATGCCCATGAGGGCTTCTAGCTATATGCCCATCCACCTATCCACCCATCTTCCCACCCCTCCTTCTATCCAACAGTCCACATGCCTATCCATGCACCCATACAATTACCTGCATGCTCTTCCAACCATCCATCCATCCATCTATCCATCCACACACCCATGCCAACAGCCACATACCCTTCATCCATCCATCCACCCATGCAACTATCCACATATCCTTTCATCCACCCATTCACATGCCCATACCAGTAGTCATGTACCCTTCCTTCCTTCCATCCATTCATCCACGCAACTATCCATATACCCTTCCATTCATCCACCCATCCATCCACTCACATGCCCATGACACTGGCCATGTCCCCCTTCCACCCATCCATCCACCCACTCACACAAGTAACCATGTATCCTTCCTTCCTTCCTTCCTCCCACACAACTATCCACATACCTTTCCATCTACCCATTCATCCATTCACATGCCCATACCACCAGCCATGTACCTTTCCATCCATCCATGCAACTATCCACATATCTTTCCATCTACCCATCCATCCATTCAACTATCCACAAACCTTTCCATCTACCCATTCATCCATTCACATACCCATGCCACCAGCCACATACCCTTCCACCTAGCCATTCATCCACTCTCCCACCCATGCAACTAACCATGTACCCTCCCATCCTTCCAACCATTCATGCAACTGTCCACACAATGATCCACATACCTTCCATCCATCCATCCACCTATGCGACTATCCACATACCCTTCCATTTATCCATCCATGCAACTATCCACATACCCTCCTACCTACCTATCATCCATCCATCCACATACTCGTGCAATTGTCTATGTACCCTTCCATTCATTCATCCATGTACGCGCACAACTATCCACACATCTTTCCATCCAACCATCTATCTGTCTACATACCCAACTCTCCATCCATCCATGTAACTATCCACATACTCATCCATCCATCCTCACACACATGCAACCATCCACATACTCTTCCATTTAGTTACCCACTCACCTCTCTCATCTATCCACCTGTCTTATTTATTCATTGATACTTCCATTCATCAGTCATCCATCCAACCAACCACTCGTTAAGCACCTAACCTGTGCAGGAATTGTGTCAGGTACGGGGTGTTGAGGAATGAGAAGTAAAATTCTGGTCTTCTAGGAGCCATCATTCCAGTCTAGCAGTTAATGAGGACAGGTGAAGTTGTGGCAAATACATGTGTGATGTGACTACAAGAGTCACTGCCCCCGCCCTTGTCCTAGTCTGCAGAGGACACCACTGTTCAGGAGTGGGCATGCATTAAGAAGGTAAACTCTTAAAAGTGGAATTACTGAACCAGAAGGTGTGTGCAAATGTAAGGTTTGCACCTTATGTTACACCCTGCAAAAAAAGCCCCCCAGGCAGGTTTTGCCAAATGCTGCTCTTCTGTGCTGCCCACATTGTGGCTGCTCCCCTCTTCCCTTCATTTCAGGGGTGTTGATGCCAGTTGTGAATGTAAAAGCTCATCAGCTCAAAGATGGCGTGACAATTCCTGAGAGGTCTGACACAGAAAACGGAGTTAGCTAGCACAAAGGGGGAGGGAGAAGCAGGGACCTTTCGCCCACTGTTAGGGACTGAAATGTCAAGTGCAGTATGTCAAAGCCTTAACTCCCAGTGACTGGATTTGGAGACAAGGTCTTTAAAGAAGTCTTTGAGGCAAAACGAGGCCGTTGGAGAGGCCCCGATGCAAGAGGAATGGTGTGTTCCTAAGAGGAGAAGAGGACACAGACACGCACAGAGACAGGACCACGTGAGGACACGGGGAGAAGATGGCATCTGTATCTCAAGAACAGACGCCTCAGGAGGGCCCAGCCCTGCGAGCACCTTGATCTCAGACTTCCAGCCTCCAGACTGTGAAAGAACACAGTTAAGTAGTTTTAACCACCATCTGTGGCAGTTTGTCAAGTTGGCCCCAGGAAACAGATAGACCCAGTGATGGAGGGATCCCCACTCAGGATGTGAGAGCCTTTGCAGGGGCAGACCCTGCTCCTCAGGAGTGAGGTGGCGCATCTGGTGCAGGGGACTGTGGGACTGTGGGGCAGAGGGTGAGACGGTCTAAGCAGGGCAGGTGGGCTGCCCAGGACAGGAAAAACCGGGCAGAGGCAAACTGCTGGATCTGCACCCTTGGGTTCAAGCTGACTTGAACTCAAACAGGGTCTGCTTTCCCTGGGACCCAGCCAAAAGTCACCTGGGTCTCTCCTCCAAGCTCCTGAATCACAACGTAACTTAAAAACAAAATTACAAATATGTGCCATCATTTCAATCCTAAGTATCTGAGTCTTTCTTTTCCTTCTGCATTCAGGTCCTTTCGGGGCAGAATATCTGCCCTATTTGCCTTTCTACATAACACGGTATCTTCAACTTCACAAAACATTTTCTCTCTGGTTGATCTGCATGCACAATCAACAAAAAACAACTCCTACTCCAACATTCTTCTGTTGCCCAAACCATTTATATTAATTGCACAGATAATGTTTACATTGCTCTAAACTTATGCAGAACACTGTCTCTTTGAACATTTGCATTGCAGATTTTGGTTCTGGCAGGCAAAAGAACTCTTTGCTTGAACTTTCATTTCTGTTACTCCCAAATCAAACTTTTCGAGCATATTATTCTTTCTTGCTGATCCTTCAAACACTGAACAGTCTCTGGAAAAAGCTGAAAATCACTTTCCAACATGCATATTCTACAATTTCATTGAGCCTCTGCCCTGTTAAAAAGCACATAAACAATTCTGAAAATTGCTGGGTTTGTAGCTCAGAAGCGGAAAGCTTCTGGAACCCATTTCTTCAGCACGGTTGTATAGTCCACTGGGAGACACAGCCATGGCAAATGGAGCGCTGGCCCCACCCGCTGCTTCTTGTGCTTTCAGTATTGACAGTGACATTCACTCACACTCACACAGCATGCATGTGAGAGCTGCTCAATGCAACCTCTTCTATGGCTACATTCTGGCCACCATGTAGCCCTCTACATAGCCTCAGTGCTTGCGGCCCAGGCAGAGCAAGGGCCTGCGTGGCAGAGCCCTCTGAGCGCCAGGCCCACACGCTCTGCATAGCTGCCCTCACGATGGCAGCAGTGCCAGGAAGCTGGCTTTGAAGACAGACCACAGCTGGCGCTCGGCACGTGACTCACTTGGAATTTACAGTAATAAAGCTATGATTGTGCTTCTTAGACACGGCTAAATTCTGTAGGTGGATTATTCACGGGGCCTTTCCTACCCAAGGGTTCTTTGTTTTAGCCATGCAGACTGTTAAGTAATTGCAGAGACTACTTCCACAAGCACAGACACAGTATCGGTCCTGTTGCCTCAGAGCCACATAAATATTTGATACTCTTGTTTAAGGCTAATAGCACTCAGCTCAAAGCCAAATGAAATCAGACCCCACTACACCAGGTTCTTCAAAGCAAACATTTAAATTGGTGATTTCTGCAACAGAACCTTGAGTTTTGAGGTCAGTGTTTGATTTGAATGGCACACCAATCACACAAGGTTCTTAAGGCAGCAGAAAAATATGCACCCAGAACCGCGTCCTATGCACTTGCTTCTACCCCTTCACCAGCCCTTTTGAAATAAGGTCACACGTCTTCTGCAGAGACGTACACTTTTTTTCTCCTGCCCTCCTTGTAGTTAATCTAAATCCCACGCGTACCACAATGAAACAGCTACCACGCGCATTTTGGAATTACGGCTGCAGTCCGTCACAGCTGCCGCCTGGGAGCCAACTGACTTAATTGCTATTTCAAACCTCAAAATAAACTCATTAGCTAACTCCAATTTAGGAAGGTTTGCCTGTTCCTTTCTGACTGACAAGCCTTAGAGGCAACTGTGCTTCCAAGACCATGGGCCAGAAACACAGCTGTGTGCTAGGTGGGCAAAGCTTCCCTTCAGCCAGGTGCCCGGGACAAAGATTCGGTTCAAGCAGCCTAAACCAAACTTCTCATTTTTTGTTTCCATAAAGAATCTCACTGTAAGGGGTATTTGGGGTGCACGGGCTCTGCTCAAATTTCCAGGGCACTGGAGATGCTGGAAAGCATGCAGTTAGCAGTCACTTGGGCTTGGCAAAAACCAGACGTCTGGTCATATTCACTGAGCATTCTCCCACCATAAAGAAGCCCACCTCGAAATACCTTTTTAGTAACCCCAAGTCCTAATTTCACCCACCTCGAAGTGGACTGCCCCTCCTCAGCATGGACTGCAGAGGGAGGTTCTTTGTGCTCCCTGGGGTCCTCCGCCTGCCTTCGTGGTTCAACAGAAGCTTCCTGCGAGGGACAGCACAACAGACACCAAGTCATCCAGCGCCCCCCCCCCAGGACGTCTGTCATTATGAAAGCCCTCATTTGTGGGTTCGCCTTGCACACGCCCATACCACGACATCAGTGACGCTGCCTGCTGTCCATCCCAGGACTTGGCGGAGAGCATTGCCAGTTCAGCTGTACAAAGCGTTTCATTGAAGCAATTGAACTAAGACCCTGCCGCCCACCACTTCTATTCTGGGCAGGAAACAGATCTCTTATGTGAAGCTGTAACTGTGTGGCACAATTGGCCAAAAGAAATAAAAGAAAGTACAGCTGGTCACACATCAGGCAGTGAAGCCTCAAGCCCTAGGACTTGTCAAAGAGTGTGGGATTCTCTGCTCCCGATGGGCAGACATGGAATTCTTGGAGGTCACGCTGAATCGTCCACAACCCAGACCAACCACAGAACTAAATGCTTGCAGGGTCTGCTTGGGTTTCAGGGCCAGGGTGCCACAAAGCAAGCTGGCGGCTTTCTTCTCATGTTCATCTTAAGTATTATTATATCTTACACAAAATCTACCACTAGTTTGGTTTTTTGTTTAGGAAACTGCATCTGTAACTGAAGAAATTTTTTTGTTTGAAATAAGAAATTAAATAAGTTACAAAATCAGATGTAACAGGCAAAAAAAGCAGAAGGAAAGTGAGAGACTGGTGACTCTGAAGTATGGCTAAAAATATGGAGTTTTCTAGAAAGCTTGATACTAACTCTCACCAAAAAAAGTGCAATAGTTAAATGCATTTTAAATATATTTTGTCTCAGAGCAATTCTTAAAAATATTTGCAAATAAGCTCGGCGCCCATATCTCAGTGAGTAGGGCACCCGCCATATACACTGAAGGTGGCAGGTTTAAGCCCCTGGCCTGGGCCTGCTAAACAATGACAAATGCAACCAAAAAAACAGGAAAAAAAAAAAAAAGGGCATTGTGGTGGGTGCCTGTGGTCTCAGCTACTCAGGAGGCTGAGGCAAGCAAATCACTTGAGCCCAAGAGTTTGAAGTTGCTGTGAACTGTGATGCCATGGCACTCTACCGAGGGCAATGTAGTGAGACTCTGTCTCAAAAAAAAAAAAATACTTGCAAATAGGCCGGTGTGGTGGCTCACACCTGTAATCCTCTCACTCTGTGAGGCTGAGGTCGGAAGATGGCTTGAACCCAGAAATTTGAGACCAGACTGGGCAAGAGTGAATCCTTATCTCTACCAAAAATAGAAAAATTAGCTGGGTGCAGACCCAGCTACTGAGGAGGCTGGGATAGGACGATCACTTGAACCCAGATGTGAGTTATGATGACATCGCTACACTCTACCCAGGGCGAAAGAGCAAGACCCTGCCTCAAAAAGAGAACAAAACAAAAATCTTACAAATAAAAAACAGAAGACTGTAAAAAGCCAAATACTGAAAATATTAAATGGCATCAATGTTGCAAAAGTGGCTCTTGTGTGTTACCGTAAGCCACCCCTATTCATTTCAGAGGGATTCGTTATTTTTCTATAGTTTCCCTCCAAGTTTTTTGCCTAGTAGGGAGGTAGCGGGCAAGCTAACTATGAGAAAGACAGAAGAGCCAGAGAGTGTAATGACCAGGTTAGGAATGAAAGCTGCAGGTTTTGAGGAATATGGCACTTAACTGTGCTGTGAACATATCAATGTCTGTCCCCAAGTACCTCTCACACCAGGTGACACTAGAAAGGCTGATGGACACAGACGTTCGAACAAGCCAGTCTGAAGTTGCACTGCATCCGGCCAACTGACTTTGGGCGTGCTGTGTCTCATGACAGCCAAGGGCAGCTGTGCCCTCACTGTGGCTCCACACTCACCTGTTTGTAGTGGTCTGTGGACGGTGACGACCGGGATCTTTCGTGAATGAACTGCGGCTTGTTGTGTTGGTCCAGACCCACATCCAGAATGTCATCTGCTGAGTGATACCGCCCAGAACTCCTGGCTTCCAGTGGTTTCCTCTGTTCCTTCCAAGAGGCCTGATACTCTGCAAAGGTTCCAAGTCGCTGTGGGACTTCCAACTTCCCTACCTTTTCTGCTTTTCTGTGACTGGTGAGGCTCTCCCCAAAGGAGCTGGTGTACGACCAGGGCTCGGCGCCCTCACACCCTCGGCCAGCTGGCTGTGGCCTCTCTCTTAGGAATGCATGAGGCACTTGTCTCTGCCCAGGCCTCTGGGGAACCTGTTTGCTTGTTTCCTCAAAAAACTTCCATCTGTCAGCAAAAGAACCCATAGTATCCTCAGGTGTCCTGGGGTGCTGGCGAGGACCATAGGCCCCCGAGAGGCCCACCTCATTCATTTTCTCTGGCTCAGAGTACGACTTCAGTTTCTGCTCTGCCGTAAATCGTTTCCGGCCTCTGATGCGGGGAACGTGGGGCATGCCGCTTCCAGAGGAGGCTGGCTTGGCCAATCCGGCTTCCTGCAAGTGAGGCACAGGGTCCAGGTCCCCGGGGACGGAGGGTGCGGTGCCATGGTGCCCAGTCCTGTGTTCTGCTGACCTTGAGTGCTGCTCCACCGGGTGGGGGTCTAAATCACGGCGCTGGAAAGACGTTGCCCTCAGGACTCGTGCCTGGGCCTCCTTCAGGTGGTCCTTGTAGGTGCCGGAGAAGGGTCCTTCCGGCGGGGTGCTGGCGGCATCCTCCCCCTCGCCGGTCAGAGTCGCCGCGCTTCTGCTCTTCTGCAGCCTGGCTCTGCGCGTCTGGATCTCGTTACGTAGGGTGGTGGCAAACCGGTCACTCCTCCGCGTGGGTCTGCCCACCTGTGCGTCGAACGGCGAGGTCCTTGCTGTGCCACCACCCTGGCTGCTCTCCAGCTGGCATGTCCCCTCCTGAGCCAGGGAGTGCAGCAGGGGTGTCTTCTGGGGAGAGACCCTGCTGCTTTCTCCAGCTGCCCATCTGGAGCTGTCTGTCCTTGACGGCTGGCTGGCTTTGTCCATGAGGCCGGCCCCGGGAGGGTCCTGGGTTCCAGCGGAGCAACCCTCGGCCCCTGCGTCTAGGCCATAGCAGCGTCCTACTTCATGGGTGTCCAGAAGCTCCTGGTGGTGAGATAGGTGCCGGCACGAGCTCTGGCCCCCCAGCTGCAGGGGAGGATACTGGAGGGCACCCGAGGCCACACTGGGAAGCCAGCATCCCTCTCGGGGCTGTGCTGCCCAGGTGCCTGCCTACAGGGGCTGTCTGGTGGACACGCGGTGACGTGGGCCATGCCCGCTGACATCCACCTTCTGGTCGGCAGCACCAAGGCACCTCACCTGGGTGTGGCTGTCATCCAGGAGGTGGGTGGTGGGAGGCTCCGGTCGGACGCCTGTGGCCCGCAGCTCCCTCAGCAGCACGGGAGCCCCAGGATTCTCAGGGACAAAGGGGCTGCCATCACTGTACTGCCGTGGGTGCTGTCCCTTGTGCGGAGGCTGCGAGAAGCGCACATCTGTGCTGGACAGAGAGGCCTGGAGCCTGCCAGGAACCCTGTCTTCAGAGGATGGCCAGCTGCAGTCCAGTCGGGGCTCCTGTGGGCCGCCTGGGCCTCCTGCTCCCTTCCCACTGGTGGGGCGCACTGGCCTCCGTGGCTGATCGGCAGGGTCTGGTCGCCAGTCACTGCGAGGCTGAGCCTGGGCCAGGACTGTAAAATGCGGTGTGGTGGCCGCCTCTGAGAGCGGGGGGCCTGGGACCTTCTCGTGGCTTTTGGTGGCAGCGAAGCTATCGCTACGGAGAGGGGGTGGGGGCGGGGGCAGGGGTGGGGAAGAAGGTGCTTTCTTCTTGTCGGGAACATGCCAGACGGGCCCAAAACTGGACCTCCCACAAGAGGATGGCTTGGGCTCAGCACTGTCCTCTGGCCTGGGGCTTTTGCTGCCGTCACCAGGCACCCTGGGCGGGAAGCACCCAAGCCTGTCCTCTAGGCCAGGAGGGTCACTGGTGGCCTGGCCATGCCGGCTGCCGCCCTGCCTGGAGGCCTCCCAGAGGCCCACGCTGTAGGGGATGCTCTCTGCCGAGGAGGCGTCGGCCTTGGACAAGGTGTGGTCGGGAGTGCCTGAGCTGGTGGAGAAGGAGCCATAGGCCGAGTCTCGCTGGCTGTGGGAACCCAGGTGGTCGATGCTGCTGTTGGACTTGGCTCCTGAGAGACGGCCAGAGGGATAGGGCTGGGAGGGGTGGTCCAGGCTGTCCATGCTCCCTAGGGAGCTGAAGTGGCCAGAGGCACGCTGGAGGGTCGTCTGCTCCCACGAGCTGGACAAGTCATGGGAGGAAGAACTGCAAAAACAAAGCAAAGATAGGCAGGCTTTAGCGTCCAGCATGGGCAATGGGCCAGAGCCATGAGCACGGTGCCCTTGAGCAAGTGTCAAGACTCCCATAGTAACTCTCCAGGTAAGATCCCTGGGTCTGAGGTTTCAGCCCAGAACATCTACACTGTGGCCCAGAGAGGGCAAAACTTGCCACGTGCAGGCTGACTAGACTGTGTTCTCTCCATAGAGGCTGAATGCCTTTTCACCAGGCAGACACCTTTGAAGGCCAGCGCCTCTCCCAGCCAAGGCCCATATCGCCCGCCGGCCTGTATCAACATTGAGTCGAGACTCACGCCCAGGAGCTGAGGATGGGTGTCATACTTTTAAATGGATCAAGGGAAAGAACTCGAAAAAGTAATTTCTTTCCTATTTGATATGTTAAAATTATATGAAATGCACTCTGAAGCTCATTAATTAAGTCTTACTGGAACCCTGTGCCTGTTCATGTTTGGTCTGTGGCTGTTTTCATGCCAGAGGAGCCTGTCTGCTGCACAAATCCAGAAATACTTACTCCACCAGCCCCTGCAGAATCAGTTGTAGATCCCCGGTTTAGTGTATGAAATGATGGTTATTACGTATTAACAACACAAAGAAAGCAATCAAATGAGAACACTATTAAAATTAAAAGAGAAAGTTCGCGGCTAACATTTCCCTTCCCAAGCCAAACAGTAAAGTGTTACCAGATCCTCTTTACACCCTCCAGTCAGTCTGACATTTGATTAGGTGATAGGCTTTACTAGCAAGGCCATATGCAGGTGCACTTAGCACTGGTCGCACTGTACGGAGTGTCTGGAGCTACGCATGACCACAGAACAAGTACTTCCCAACCAAGACGGTGTCTAAGAGGGAGAAATAAATCACCAGCTGAGAAGTTAATGCTCCAGGGAGGAAGTAACTGTCTGTGCAGCTGATGGCTCTGAGTGAGGGAAAAAAGCTTGGTACAATCAAAATGAGAGGGAGAGGGGAAACGGAGCACACTGCTCGCCCAGGAAAAGGTGCATAAACAGAAACACACACAGGAGAACAGACTGGCTGAGTCATCTGTGTGAGGGAGTTTTCCTGTTTCCTGTAAGGACAGGTGTCTTCAAACCAGGGGCATGTTCCTGGTCACCCTCCCTGCAACATTCCCGAGTGACCACTCCACAGAGCCTATGTCCAAGCAGCTGTAAATAAACAAACTAAGTGCTGTTTCCACACCAATGTGGGCAAGATGGATGTGTCTTTAGTTGAGATCCTGCCAAATGTGCTTATAGGCACACCCCAACACATGCAGGTGCATATACAAACACACAGAAACACATGCACACATACAGGCACACCCCCACACACGCAGGTGCATACACAAACACACAGAAACACATGCACACATACAGGCACACCCTCACACATGCAGGGGCATACACACAAACACACAGAAACACATGCACACATACAGGCACACCCCCACACATGCAGGTGTATACACAAACACACAGAAACACATGCACACATACAGGCACACCCACACACACATGCAGGTGCATATACAAACACACAGAAACACATGCAAACATACAGGCACACCCCCACACACATGCAGGTGCATATACACACAAACACATGCACACATACAGGCACACCCCCACACACATGCACACACCCTGAAACCACACTATGTACTCTTACCACCTTCCTTCCGGCAGGAGACTAAGTGAGGATATTTGCCACTAACACCAGAGGGCCGAGGACAGGGTGTAGACACTTAACAGAACCTCCTGGGAAGAGTGCACGAAATATGCCTGCTGCCCAGTAAATACCTCCTACCTTCTAAGGCACATGTAAAACCCTTGAATTTGAAGGGTGATGGTGGCTGTAGGCACACGAGTGCCATGAACAGTAGCCCAGCACCTCTGAACCCACTCCCTGGCATCCACTTGGCTGCCCAAAGGCACTCCACTGACACCTAAGGCCCAGGGCGCTCCTCACGCAACCACCCGCAACACAGGGCCGGCCTACTCTTCCCATCTTGCAATTTCTTTGTTTCCCATTGTCACAGGCTTGCTCAGAGAACAAGGTAGAGAGTTCTAACCATAATCTGTGTCTGTGGTCCTGCCTCCTCAGAAATGTGAGACTCATTCTCAAGTCAAGACACGTGCCCTCCTGACAGGGCCACAAGGCCTGGGTCTGCAGAATGCTGAGCAAACCCCGCACCCCTGCAGGGAACAAGCGCCTACCTGGCGTGGTGTCGGCCGTGCCAGGAAGGGCCACCGCTGGCAGAGGGGAACAGAGAGGCCGCTGGCTCAACGTGGCTGTCAGAGAATTTGGTGGCATGCCAGGAGTGAGGCCTCCAGCTCAGATCACTCTTCCTGGAAAAGAACGCAGGCGATTCAGGGCAGCACACGCTGGATGTTCTCCTGTCATGACAGGAGTGCAGGAACGACGGCTGCAGCCACCTGTGCAGCATCAAGCCTGGGGGGCTTCCCGTTGAAACTGCACTCACGTTCTTTTTAGGTTTTTGCTCACCACCAACTTGACTTAATGTAGAGTGGGAATCATAGGCAGCCCTCTTTAAAATTTACTCCTTTACAAACATGTACAATTGTTATTTATCAATTTAAAATTTTATAAATACAAAAATAAATAAAATTTAGTGTAAATAGTAAGTGAGCAAACCTTGTCCTGTCCCCTCTCCTATCTTTTGCATTTCAGCACAGATTTGCACAGGGCCCTGGCTAAGGAGCAGAGAAAGGGTCTGGTTGGAGAAATGGTCAAAGAGTTATGAGTTATGGGCCCTTGGGTGACCTGGGGTTCACACTGCTTCTCTCTATCTACCTGGGTAACTAAGTAATCACAGCTGGCTTGTAGCTCCCTGATTTCAGGAGACATGTCCTCCCCTGAGCCTACTGTGTGCACCCATGGAGGCAACAGGGGTCCCTGACGAGAATCAGGACACCCCAGACCAGGAGGCTCGACTCCCTGCCAGCCAGGGCTTCTGCTCCTGATAAGGGCCTGCTGGGCTTCCCTGAAACTGCCCCCATCCCATGTGGAGCTTATTAGCGTTTTGGCCACACCTGTCCGTGTGTGTTGTGTGTCTAGCTGGAAAATGCTACAGATGTCAGTAAGGTAACAGAGCCTGCAAGAGAACGTTGCTAAGACCTGCCTCTCTCCCAACTTTACGGGAAGTGAGCTTTACTGTTTTCTCTAATTGGGACAAAAATAACCTCACTTCGGAAAGTTGACAGCCCAATCACGAATGAAGAAAGAGCTCAACTGAGTGTCTTCAGGTACTTTATGGAAATCACTGTTCCCAATAGGCAAAATATTAAATAATAATATGCAACAAAGAATATCTGACAAAGTAAACCCAACAAGCATTCATAACACTAAACTTTTCATGAGTCACATCACTTTAACAATGAAAAGTCTATGGGTGGCCAAATGTAGACTGTGCAGGCTTCATAATAGTTGCCCATGAACCAAAGAGAAAGCATAAAACCAACAAATTCATCACACCACAGGAGGACAGGAATTGTAAAAGCCCAGACTGTACCTCATAGAATTTCTCAAAATCCTCGTAAGGAAGGTTCTGGCCGCATGAATTTCATTTTCGGCTGGCTTTTTCTGGCCTATGATATCCCCAACTTCTTTCATATTCCCTTACGGCTAATTAAATGAAGGAAATAAACTACACTGAAACTGGAGACAAAGGGTGGTGGGAGAACGCTGGGAAAAGAAAAGAACACCTGACACTCTTTGGCCATGCTCTTTCAGCCCCACCCCTGGAATAGTGGGCTGCTAGCTGGGACTAGTGGGGCAGTTCTTCACGGGTTGAATAAAAGTCCTGCAGAAAAAACTACCTTTAGCAAGCATGTGTAAACATACTAGCAACACATTTGTTCTCACAAAGCATGTGTGGTAGATTATGAGGAGTCCAGCGACCCTGAGATGCTGTGTCTTGCGAGACCCCAAGCGAGCCACATGGAAGGCCACGTAGAGAGCAACACCGGGCAGCCCCAGCAGCCATAGTCTCAGCCCACCCACCCGACACAGGAGGGAAAGAAGCCATTTGCGAATCTTGTCCCCTGCAGAAGGGACATGGAGAGAGACTGAGGAATCCTGCCAACAGCAAGAACCAAGGCCTGAAACTTCTGGGCGTCTGCAGCAGTTCAAGTCACCCCTGCAGAGGTCCCTGTCATTGTCGCCACTGTCCCCATGTAGACTCATGGCTTTGGTCCCAGACAGACGTGCTTCAATCCCAGGTGCGGCCCCTCCTGAGTCATGAGTTAGGAGACAAGACACTCATCGTCTTAGAGCGCTGCAGGAACCACCAGCCACGCTGTTATTTAAATTAATCAGCGCAAAAGGGAATCCAAAGTTCAGTTCCTCAGTCATACTAGCCACGTGACAAGGGCTCAATAGCCACATGTGGCCAGTGGCTACTGCGCTGCCAACCTGCGCGGTAAGAACACTGCTGCACTCCTGATGCCTGCTAGCAGGTGACCATCCACACTGCCTCTTCCCCCACCCTCCCAAAATGTGGAGACGACCACCTTCTGGAGATCTTCTATAGCAGATTTTTCATCTGAAAATATTAATAACCAGCCACAATACACACACGTGTTTCTTTCCATAGAAGTCAACTACTTCGTGCTTATGCAATTTTACAACTGGAATTACTATTTTATACCAAGAATTTTGGGACAACTTTTCATGCAGCAGAGATCATCAGAATAGAGGGTATGGATCTTAATTCTGCTTCTGAAGATACCCATTAAGCATTTCCCTTCCTGAAGACACAAAGTTTCAGTTTTCAGAACTGTTGCAAAGACACTGAATCACCCCCTGGGACCCATTCCTTCAAATTCAAGCCTAAAAAGGACTCACATCTTTAACTTAATCAGTTACTGTAACATTAACCTATTAGCCCTAAACAAACAAATCCCTAACAAAAGTTTTATCCTACTATTGACTTCCTGCAGAAATAAGGATTAACTCAGTGCTGTAAATAAATCAGACTGTGACTACAAGGCAATCTAGCAGATAAAAGGGCTAAGCAACCCCATTCCTGCACCAAAATGTCTGCTAAAACCTGAATACTCTGTTTTAAAATAAAATTATAATAGTAATTAATAGTAATGTTTCACATTTCTTCTTTTACCTTAAAGGTTTATTCTACAAAATTTTACAAAATATTTGCTTTGAATATTTCACAAATAAAGGTACATTTAGCTACAATTCCCCATTTTCCCCTATGTATGGGGGCCTTTAGTAAATTTCACTACATGTATTTTACCACATTTGCAAAAAAAGCAAAACATGTTCTGTTATCTGTAGTAGCTATGGGACAATACTGTGGATGTGTCTATCAGGAGAACACAGATGTACACGTAGAGGTCAAAATGTAGGCCTGAGAAGGAGGAAAGAATGATGGGAGAGTCAGAACTGGGGACATCAGACGCTGATGACGTGGAAGAGGGCTCCCCAACCCACAGCATCCACGTCAGGTGGCGACACAGCTAAGTGACATATCCCCCATGTTCATAACACGCATCTCAGCTGGCTCACGTCTTTGACAACTACCTGAAGATGATGGGCAATGCTCTAGCAGGCAATGAATAAATGAAAAGGAACCCAGAAACTCCTTTTAAAAAAGGTAACACGGCTCTGCACCTGTGGCTCAATGGGCTAAGGCGCCAGCCACGTACACCTGAACTGGCGGGTTCAAATCCAGCTCGGGCCGGCCAAAAAACAATGGCGGTTGCAACCAAAAAATGGCCAGGTGTTGTGGCGGGTGCCTGTGGTCCCAGCTACTTGGGAGGCAGAGGCAGGAGACTCCCTTAAGCCCAGGAATTGGAGGTTGCAGTGAGCTATGATGCCACAGCACTCTATCCAGGGTGACAGCTTGAGGTTCTATCTCAAAAAAAAAAAAAAAAAAAAAAAAGGTAACACAGATATGTATGTCGATTTCAAGAAGGCCTAGTCAGCAGCTATGACACTAATTAAGGTAAGGCTATTTTAAAAAAGAAACAGGCTCAGCACTTGTGTCTCAAGCGGCTAAGGTGCCAGCCACATACACCTGAGCTGGTGGGTTCGAATCCAGCCCAGGCCCGCCAAACAATAATGACAGCTGTAACCAAAAAATAGACGGGCGTTGTGGCAGGTGCTTGTAGTTCCAGCTACTTGGGAGGCGAAGGCAAGAGAGTCGCTTGAGTCCAGGAGTTGGAGGTTGCTGTGAGCTGTGATGCCACAGCACTCTACCCAGGGCGACAGCTTAAGGCTCTGTCTCAAAAATAAAATAAAATAAAGTCAATAAAAAAACAAATGAAGACACATGGCCAAAAGGGTTATACACAATCTGCCATAACTAAAGACACAGTGGTTACTGGGAATGGTGAAAATTTCCTAAAATACATGTGCTTTTTTTCAAGTTGTCTGAATTTTCTGGTGCCTAATGAACATGCTTGGGAATCATGCCAGGGTCAGGCTGTTTTCTGTGTGTTTGTGCCTCTGAAATGGTTCGGTTGTGTGGACAGGGAGGGGAGCGAGGAGGGGACAGAGGAGGGCACATCCCGCCCTTCAGGCTGGCTGCCCAAGTGCAGGTCAAGGGATCTGGGCACAAGGCGCTCTGGCGCCACCTGGTGCCCACCCATGGTTATGGTCCCTCTGGCTCAGTTCCAGCACTGCTCCAGCCCCAAGGTGGGCCAGAAAAGAGATTCCTTTTCACAAGGTTGTGGTATTTCATCCTGCACAAGATGCACAGCTTTAAACCACCTGGTCCCCAGAACTGTGGGTATGACAAGCAGGACGCAGATACAATTCTGTGCATTTCCTTCCATCTGGCAGGTGTGGTGGGCAGCTTTCTTTTCTTTTGTTTTCCTACGCCTGCTTTTGTGAATGTTTTCACACCGTTATTCTGCCCAAACATTAACGTTAAGTAGCCCATAATATTCCTTTCATACAGCTACCAAAATGATATAGCATGAACAACATTAGTAGTGGGTTTTCTGGTACTCCAGAAGAAACCATTCATTCTAATGGAGGGGTCCCCTGAAATCCTTTCCAGCTAATTATATTCCAAACTTAACTTTTTTAGAACAGTCTTCTCCCTCACTCCTTGGAAAGGATAGGGTTTAAATCACAACTGTAAAAAACGCTGGGATGTCCTTGAACATTAAGAACCACACATTTTTATTAGTAAACTATCTCAAGAATGAGGGGAAAAGTATCCAAAGTACTCAACAATAGTATGAAACCAACAGATAACAGCCACATGCCCACACAAAAGATGAAACACAAATACAGTCTTTTGAGGGTGAGGGAGAGGAGGGGGAAGGTTGATTGGTGGGATCTCAACTAATGATGTGCACAATGTGAGGGTGTTCAGCATGCCCTCCTGGGTGAAGGGCTCCACTACAACTTGAATTGAAAGAAAATATTATTAATTTGAAATGGAGGAAAAAACCCAGGAAAAACCCCCACAGATCTAGAGACCAAATATTCTGTTTCATTTTTAAAAGACATTATTAGAAGAACTGTGTCAATAAAATCTTTATTATTGGGCGGCGCCTGTGGCTCATCGAGTAGGGTGCCAGCCCCATATACCGAAGGTGGCGGGTTCAAACCCAGCCTCAGCCAAACTGCAAGACAGAAAAATAGCCAGGCGTTGTGGCAGGTGCCAGTAGTCCCAGCTATTTGGGAGGTTGAGGCAAGAGAATCGCCTAAGCCCAGGAGTTGGAGGTTGCTGTGAGCTGTGTGATGCCATGACACTCTATCGAGGGCAATAAAGTGAGACTCTGTCTCTACCAAAAAAAAAAAAAATCTTTATTATTCACAAAGAAGAAAATTCCTTCCCACTCTTAAAAAAAAAAAGAAAAATCAAGTCACGGTTGGGTTACTTTCCTAATTTTTATGAGAAAGCAAAGCACCAGCCCCACTTGTTAAGCAAAGAAAGCTGGGAGCTAAGAGAAAGGGCCCTGGCCTGCAGGGAGCCCACGTCAGCGGTCTACACCCTGCTTGGACACTATGATCAGGAGGGCTGCAGAGGTGGGGGGCTGGAGGCTTTGATCTTGGTCAGAGGTGCTGGGAAAATAACTACAGTAGACCCTCCGTAGCTGACCAGCTCCCTACACTGACCACCTCCTTAAGTTGGCCTAATTTTCTTTTCTTTTCTTTCTTTTTTTTTTTTGAGACAGAGCCTCAAGCTGTCACCCTGGATAGAGTGCTGTGGCATCACAGCTCACAGCAACTTCCAATCCCTGGACTCAAGCGAGTCTCCTGCCTCCGCCTCCCAAGTAGCTGGGACTACATGTGCCCGCCACAACACCTGGCCATTTTTTGGTTGCAGGCGTCATCGTTGTTTGGCGGGCCCAGGCTGGATTCGAACCCACCAGCTCAGGTGTACGTGGCTGGCGCCTTAGCCCGTTGAGCCACAGGCGCCGAGCCAAGTTGGCCTAATTTTCATAGAACAGACATGCACCACATATCAGGACAGTACGCCTAGTTCCTTAGGGCGACCACCTCCGTATGGTGACCAGTTTGTTACAGTCCCTCGGGTGGTCAACTTACAGAGGTTCTAGTGGAATGCTGTCTTAGGGTTTGAAAGAGCCCTACGTGGCAAAGGCCTTGCAGAGAAAGGGCCGGGCTGAGAAGTAACAAATATACTCGGAGCTTCCTGGTGTCAGACCTTAGAGTCTGGGGAGAGGCCCAGAGGGCACATGCTTCAGAAACAGCTGGCGTTGGGGGACAGGGGGCTTTGCTTGGCAACTGAATCTTTAAACATCAAATGAAGCCCTGGCTCTGACCCCGGGCTTCCTTCTGTTTCCTGCTAGCCCTGCGGGAAGTCCTTTTCCTTTCCCAGTCTGTCTCTAGCTCCTGCCAGATTAATCTCCTGGCGACATAGCTCTGGCCAGATCTCCCCCTCACTGTGGAACCAATTTCCAAAGAAGGAAGGGTACCCTCTTAGGCTCTCGGTTGGCTAGTCCAGGGGTTCTCAGAGCATGGGCCCAAGGCCCACAGCATCTGTACCTCCTGGGGTAGATGCAAACACCTCTCTCCAGGTGAGTCTGCACAACCTCTTCCCCAGCCCTCCTTCAAGCCTCCTTTTCCACTGCAACCCCCCTCGCCCGCCACTCTGCAGGATTTCCCACTCCAGTTCCCAGCTTTGAAGAGCCTGGTAAGGTTGATAGAAGTTCACGTCTGCATCTCAAGCCTGGCTCAGCTTCAAAGCACAGCTCCGCTGCCCCGTCCTCAGGAAAGACGCTCCTGGGGTTGGCTGCCAGCCCTTCTTTCCTCTCTCTGAGTCACCACTTATCACAGCTCCAGCAGCTCACTCAGCAGTGCACTTGTGGAAGGCAGGACCTAATGGGATGATCTTAACCCACCCGGCTGCAGGGCTTCTACCATACATTCAGTGTGTGGACAGAAAGCATAAGAGTTGGGAGGCTGAGACAAGAGAATTGTTTAAGCCCAAGAGTTTGCGGTTGCTGTGAGCTGTGACGCCACGGCACTCTACTCAGGGTAACATAATGAGACTGTGTTTCAAAAAAAAAAAAAGAGCGAGAAGACATGAGAACACTGTGTAAATGGTAACTGTGTGTTTTTTATGAGAAAAAAGGGCACTGTGGGAAGATGTACAGAGCGTTCTCTCCCCGGGCAGCGTTGTGGACAATGCCATCCTGTGGACAGTGACATCATGCCTGATAAAATCTGGTAATCCTAGAAGATAAGGGTCAAGTAGTTCCTGCCTTTATACACACAGTGAATTAAGGCACGATAAAAATTCCCCAGTGACCTAAGTCACTGAAACCCATTCAAGACATCAAAGCCAAATTGTAAGCAAATGCCAGAAGCAGTGCTCACACCAGATGAAAGCTTCGAAGCTGCTCTCCCCTAGCAAGAGGAAGCAAGCCCAGGCTTCTGCGTTGGCCTCTGGCCTTCCTCCTGGGACCCTCGGTGTGCCACAGGAATGTCACCAAATGGACACAAGCCGTGAAACAGACCCAAATGACTTGCTTTTTCTATTTATGTTTATAGCCCTCATTTCTATAAACCTGTAACTGTTGGAAAGAAAAAAAGAGACCTCTCTCCCAGGATCCCAAGCCACCTGTGCTCTAGGACCTACGTCTCCTAACTATCTAACATCTGACTTTATTCGTGTCTTAAAAGACTTCAATAACCTCCAGCAGAATTTCCTGGCAACATTACCACAGAATGAATTGGTCAGCAAAGAATTTCAGGATGTTCAAGTGAGCAATCATTCTTAGGGCTAATTATACATTGCCCTAAGGATTAACAATAGGGCCAAGGAGGTTTACATATATAAGAGTAAAGAACAAAAAATCCCGGTACACTGAGTCAACATATCAGGCAAAAAAAACGTTACCAAAACAAAGCAAAGAGAGAATACAGCCTGCTGTCACCCACATGCTATGTATAAAGAGTTCTACGCGTGTAAAACAGATGTGGAGGAGAAAGAATGAAATCTCCAGAAACAATCGCACCAACCTCACCCTTTCTGGCATTCTGTCCAGTACACAAAGCCCACAATTAACTATATTTTCACTGAATTCACCCTCAAACTCCCCTCCTGGGCCCTGTGGTTACTCACAGCATCCTCAAGGTAAAAGGTACAACAAGTCAAGAAGGTTTTTCTCCTAGAAAATGAAATGAGGAACAGGAAAACACAGAAGATATGACATGCAGGGTAGGAACCGGAGAGAGGGCCATCAGAGTCACCGCAAGCAGTGTCCAACACTGACCATGAAGGGAGGGAAGGGTGCTGTTCAAACAGGGAGAGACGCAGTAGGGGAAATTTGCCAAGAAAACCCGGCATCCCTCCCAACGCAAACTATAGGCACTACCACTATAAGGTAAGTGTGGCAAAGCTGAATGCTATTTCCACTAAATAACATTTCTTCACCGGAAATCTGTAATTTTACTCCAAACATCTCGCAGACCCTTTAAAGTTGGGAAAACTATTGCATACTACCACACATAGAGTGCTCACTATAGTAAACCACCAGTCCCTTCACACGTATGCTAAGTGGCTGACACCTGGGTCGCTAGGAGAGTTTTGAGACAGGCACAGTCGACAGCATCGTTTCTGATTCACCTGTGTAAGTTCCAACTTGCTCGGCTCATCGCTGCTGCTGGGAGGGCTTCATTTCTTTCCGTCCACGGAGATTTTACATTTCTTGATTTCTGTGTATCTCAAAACCTTCATAATGACCCACATAAAACCTTCCCTGTATTTTATAATATCTTGCTCAGGACAGAAGGCATCCTTCTCCTTGCAAGACCATCAAGTCAGAGAATGATTGATCCTCTGTATTCTTAAATTCAATAAACCACCACATCATACTTGAAAAATTAAAGTCACTCAGGGAAGATCTGACTCCCTGTCTCCCCATATGTTAGTTCTGTCCTTTTAATACAGCTGCAGACAAACACCCTTGCTGTCCTTATTATCACATGTAGGCACACCCCCAACAAACACAGTAAATGGCACAACCCGCTCCACGGTGGGTGCCAAGAACTCTGCCGCCTGTCACGCCAACACCCCACCTGAACAGGGGCAGTGTCCGTGCTGGGGTGACCCAACTTAGCTAATCAGCACATTTCACATCTGTCCCAACACTGTGCAACTACCGAGCTGCACACACCTCCTGAGTACTTTCCCTAATAATGCCACCTCATTCAATGAAAATGCCTTTGGACTCCAGCTGCCCTGACCAGGCTTTCTTTCATGATAAAATCAAGTTATCAGACACCTTCTGTAAGCAGTGTCAAATAGCTTGTCATTAGGGGTGGGAGAGAAGCACGGGATGAGGTAGTTTTCATTATTGAGCATTTCCTTTGTGTGTGAAGAACAGATGATGCTAAAATAAAACAAAAATGGGTTTTCGTTAACGGTAAGGTATGCCCTCACTTCCTACAAAAGATCAGGGCCATACCGGGTACTCGTTTTCTTCCCCACAGACTCCTGCCTTGCAACCAAGGGATGTGACTGGTGGGTGGGCTGGAAGGGGACAGTTCTTTTTTTTTTTTTTTTTTTAAGATAGAGCCTCAAGCTGTCACCCTGGAGAGAGTGCTGTGGCATCACAGCTCACAGCAACCTCCAACTCCTAAGCTCAAGCGAGTCTCCTGCCTCCGCCTCCCAAGTAGCTGGGACTACAGCCACCTGCCACAACGGCCCGGCTATTTTTTGGTTGCAGCCGTCATTGCTGGTTGGCGGGCCTGGGCTGGATTCGAACCAGCCAGCTCAGGTGTATGTGTGGCTGGCACCTTAGCCGCTTGAGCCACAGGCACAGAGCCAAGGGGGACAGTTCTAAGGAAAGGTGGCACTTGCTCCTTTACAACCTGCCGGCAGCCATCTGCTCAGGGCTCTGTCAACCTCACCTCTCCCTGAACCCTGGCAACAAACCAAAAGTGTGTTCACTGTGTCTAGACAAGCAGCCAGCAGAGAGCACCGGCTGCTTGCAGGTACAGCTACAGCCAAACACAAGATGTGCAGAGAGGGGACCCCTCAGTGCGCTCAGCATCAGCCTTCACCTGAGACAGACAGAACTGGATGTGGACCACCCCCCCACCCGACACCCCGTCATGCCCCTGGGTGTCTGCTCAGCTGCTTTCTCTCATAGCCACCTCCCCCTGGGTCATAAGCACCAAGGTGTGCCCCCAAAGAGGACACTCCTGGGGTCTGCTCTCTAGAACTCACCAGAACACCTCTCTTTCCAACTCAATAGCTGCCCATCATGGATAAACCTTTCCTCCTAAGGCTGAGGGAGCTCAATTTGATGTGTCTTGTTAATGCTGCTCCTTCAAAAAAATAATAAATAAAAGTCATTTGAACCTCAACTTTAATGCTATTATTATTATTAATTTCTCACCTTTATAAGCCTCAAAATGAGCTTTCATTGTGCAGTGAACCCCACTGCACAGTATTCACAGTCCCTCTGGAGCCCTCACACACAAAAGCAGGGGAAACATTCTCTGTATGTCCAAATATATTGGAACCATCATTGCTTCCAAACTGAATTTTGCAGATATCACTTCCATGCCTCAGTCATCACCACATATTATGTGCTTTGGACAGATCTAGTTCCTTTGCTACAGTTAATAAAGAAAGAAAAGCAAAATCTGAACTTTTTACCATCTCTCCCTCACTTATATATGAAATGTGTCATATAATTAGAGGTTCACCTGATTAAATTACTCTGGCCACACACAAAATCTAAACCCAAACAGAATTAACTTTCCTCGAAATAAAACAATTCTGGTCTATGTGGTTTTCCCCTTATTTCTTGCTTTTACTCAGTAAAAACAATCAGCCCAGGGCAGTGGCAGCAAGTCAGGAGGCTGAGGCAGAAGGATCACTGGAGCCCAGGAGTTAAGGCCAGCCTGGCAAGACCCCGTCTTTCCTTCCTTTCCTCCCTCCTCCATTATTAAATAAACACATAAATAAATAAAAACAAAAATGGAAAAACATCCTCAACAAGTTAGGGTCTCCTTTGTCTTAACAAGAAAACAATCACAGACGCAAACAGCCCCAAGCCCCTCAATGCTCACAGAATAGAAACGCCCACCCCAGATAAACAACCTCTGACCCTGCCAGAGCTCAGGTTTCTCCTGGCATCTTCCAGGGGCCCCACTGAGGAAGAAGCACACCCTCTGAACACACAGTTTCTGCCCCAGGAAGGGCTCTCTGGGCAGAGGGGAGGGATTGGGAAGGGCAACCTGCTGACGTCTTAGCCGGCCCCTTACTCATGCCACACTGTTGGAGCTGAGCGGCTGAGCGGCAGCTCCAGGAACATCTATGCTAATCGATGCTGGGGCTGCAGGGCCACCAGCTTAGGGACAGCTCCAAGAAGCCAGCAGCAGAGGGGAGCACTGCACAATGCTAATGTGGAACAGAAGTCACCACAACTCAGTAACTTCCAAGAAGGGATGCACGCTGCAAGAAACTTGCTCCCAGAAAGCAACAGTGTCATTCCCTGGCAGGAAGCCTCCTTTCTGCAAATGTGTAACCACACCACTCAGTCCTGCAAACCCTTACAGCCTGCTGCAAGAAATCCCCCCTCCTTCTGCTGCTAATCTGCTCCTGCATACAGGCTTAGTGGATGTAATTAGATTCACAAGAGGGTTTCAGACGGAGAGGCAGGAAATAACATGGATCAACCCTGCCCATGATTTGGCCCCAAGAAAACTCCTTGGAACTCATGACAGGTTCAAGAAAAACGGCCCAGATTGGAGTCGACGATGGGGTGGCCAGTGTACTTCACTGTAAATAAACTAAATAAACTAATATTACAGTACAAATTTGGGGAAAAGGCCAAAAGGGTAATTACAGGCTGTACAAAATAATGTGATATTTTCCAGGCTTGGTTTATCTTGGCATGTACGGTGGCCAGAGGACCAGGGGACCAAGCAGCCAGATTAGGATCACAGTGGGCCTGTTCACAAAGAGAATAAAATGCGGTATTTTCCCCAGGACGTTTGAAATTACAGATACTTTTTGAAAGTTGATTTTTTGGTGATTTGCCTTTGAAGTGTGAAAAATGGGTGACTCTGTCCCCAGAGCTGTTAATACACACTTTAGAGCACTGAGTGGGTCAGGCGCCTTCAGCCAGGAGACACGACCTTCTGGGTCCTTCCCTGATCCCCAAACTCCAGCATAGCTCGAGGGCGCCGGGCCCATCTCTCCTTGGCACATTACCCCAGGTCATCCCCTGAGTTAAATTCACCAGGAATGAGCCAAACTGCCACCCAGTTTTTTGCCTTAACCTTTTCCAAGCACGTTTGCTTAAGCCAGCAAGTGGTAGAACTGCCTTGGCTGCCCAGCAAAATAGCCTGGGGCCCTCTGTGACAATACCAGCCGCAGATCCATTCCAGACCCGCCCATCAGGATCCCTGAGGGTGGCCAGGACAGCTAGAAAACCAGTGCAGATGCAAACTGGATACAGAGAAACACATCACGTGACAGAGGGCTACACGTCCGCCCTGGACTTTCCTACAAGGGGCACTTCCTGGTCCAAGCAAAGATGAAAACAGGTCGCCTGGAAGCAAAAGGCAAGTAAAAAAGGCCTGGCTCCCAGCATCTCCCAACCTGACTAGCGGATCTGACTCCCGAGCAATCACCCATCCCCCACCCGTGGCCCCATCCCGTCAT
The DNA here is from genome assembly GCA_963574655.1 of Perodicticus potto. Classification (NCBI taxonomy): domain Eukaryota; kingdom Metazoa; phylum Chordata; class Mammalia; order Primates; family Lorisidae; genus Perodicticus; species Perodicticus potto. The sequence continues at coordinate 67,252 of CAUYRH010056519.1, forward strand.
CTCTGGGCCAAGAATGCCACCTAAACACCACAAAAGAGCCCGTATGTGCCCTGGGTGAGGGCGGCTCTTCCGAGCTCTCTGTTTCCAGCTAGCCCTGCCCCAGGAGGGAGGAAGCACTGTCCCCCGTCTGTCTGGGGAGACAGATCCGTGCGTCTTCCTATGCATCACTTTCCCAGCACCGGCTTCTCCATGACAACAAGGTCTGCGCTGCCCACAGCCAGGAAACAAGATGCCACCGCCTTTTGAAGCAGGCCCACCGCAATCCTATCCTGGCCGCTTGGCCCCCTGGCCACCACACACACCGAGATAAACCAAGCCTGTGAAATAAAAGATGCACCGCAGCTGTCGCGCAGGGGAGGAGGTTTTGTACGTGAACCATTATTCAAGTAACACTGAGAAAGCCACCGGCACAGGTGCTTTGCGCTGAGGTGTACCAACCTCCTCCCCACATTGCTCTTGGGGCGCTCGAGGTGGGGCAGATGGCTGCTGCAAGGTCAACAGAGGCTGAGGAACCTCACTCACCATTTGATCACACTTTCAGGAAGGGGGATGGGAACAGGTGCAAGTAAGTGTCCCTCTAAGCTGCTTGCAGAGTAGCTTTTAATGACTGGGTCGCTTTTTTCTTTTTTGTTAATAAACACCCCATCCTGGAGCTGTAGATAAAATCTAGAAAATGCTAACTAAACCACAGAGACAGAAGGCAGGTTAGCGGCTGCCCTGGAATGGAGAAAGAAGAGGATGGGGACGCTTATAGAGAAACTTGAACTTAGAGAAGAATCCAGTTCTTAGAGAAGAGCACTTAAGAAGTGTTCTGGCTTTCACAAGAACAATTTTGAAAGCACTTTATGTGTATTTGCAATAAGGAACACCATACGAGGTTAGCTGGGGTTTAGGAGTCCTCACTATGTCCACCTTTGGTCACAGAAGTCACCTGTGTCAATTGCTGTGGTGTAAAAACAGAGGAAAAATAGTTGGTGGGTTTTTTCCCCCTAATACGGTTATGAAAAGTGTGTTTGAAAACAAAAGTGTTTAGGCTCCACGCCTGTGGCTCAACAGGCTAAGGCGCCAGCCACGTACACCTGAGCTGGTGGGTTTGAATCCAGCCCGGGCCCACCAAACAACAATAATGGCTGCCACCAAAAATTGGCCGGGCGTTGTGGCGGGCGTCTGTAGTCCCAGCTACGTGGGAGGAAGAGGCAAGAGACTGGCTTGAGCCCAGAAATTGGAGGTTGCTGTGAGCTGTGGATGCCATGGCACTCTATCCAGGATGACAGCTTGAGGCTCTGTCTCAAAAAAAAAAAAAAAGAAAGAAAGAAAAGAAAACAAAAGTGTTTGAATGAACTGCCTTGCTTCTTTTTATAACTAGTTGAGCATATTATTTAAAATATTAAATTGTATCAGAATCACCCTTCTGTGTATCCTTCATTTAAAGGAAACCCCAACAGAAAATGGTGATTCCATACAATGGCTCCCGTCCATGTCCCAGTGTCCCAGGGAAGACGTTTAACTCTCCTTCCCAAGTCTTGAAGTACCCTGTCAGGTCAGTCAGCTGGCAGCAGCCATAAGGCCCTTTCTCTGCCTCTCTACCAGGCACTTCTCACGTGGCAGGGAGGCCTTTCTTCCAACAGATTTCAGATTATCTATCTATATCCTTAAACATGTACTTTTAGTTCAAGAAAGAATTATATGCATGTCGCACTTCTAAACCTAGGGAATGATGCCCAATCTCACTCACAGCTACAGAAACACAAATGTAGATAACAAAGCCTAATTTCACTAGCACATTCACAGAGAGAGACAACAAAAATACCCTCTGCTAGAGATGACGTGGAAAAACAAGCGGCCTGAGGAATTCGGGGATGCCTATCAACATGCACAATGTACTAACTTCTGGCTCAAAACCAGCCATGCTAGAACGTACATGCACAGACAGGCCCTGCTGAGGCACGGTTTGCCTGCCGTGTTGACTAAGTGGCCCTCTCCACCATAGAAAAGGCAGACAGATAGAAAAACGAGTATAGCTCAGGGCTTTGGGGGCTCTGGCAGCCCAGAACCCAGGCCGAGTGAGAGACAGAAGAAAAGGGAAATCCCAGCCGGCCCTGGGCCTGGGCTGCAACTCCCGGAGACCTTTTACAGCTCCTTGTCTGAGGCTGAAGCTTCCTCCACTGTCACTACCACCTGCTAAGTGAACTGAATCTTGTGAGAACAAAGGCACTGCCCCTGACGAGGGGACCACAGGGACTCCTAGCACACTAGCTCCATGCCTCTCACGTCCACCCGCCCCAAACGGCACAGACACTGCCTTCTGAAATTTTACTTTCTGACTTTACAAGGAGGTATTGGAAGGAAAGCACAAACCACAGAAGAGGTGCGTGAAAATGTGTTCCCTCCTTCTTTCCTTTTTCTTTTAAAGTTTATCTTTATTTGTATATATTCACGGAGTACAAGTGCAATTTTGCTGCATCCATTTGCTGATGGTGGTGACATCCAGGCCTCCATCCTTCCTTGTTTCTGCACCTCCTGCTTGAATGCTGTTTTGCACCACCTCTCCCCACCCCAGAAAAAGTCCTTAGGGAAGATGCTTTGAGTCTGCACTAAAAATTGAAATAAACATTTGCATCTGTTTATTAAAATCTACAGACCTTTAAAAAATACAATAATTTGGTCAAGAAGAACAGGTAAATGCCTTACTGTTACTTAGCCACCTATAAAACCAGGTGGAGAATTATTTCTATTTGAAAACAACAAATCACAAAATGTTTTCGCGGTACCCAGGAGTACTGTTTTAGTTTCTGTAAACAGAAGCAGTAGCAGTCATTCTTTTCCGCATAAAACCCGAAAACGCAGAAGCCTGCCACCTTGTGGACACAACAGGCAACTACATACCCTATAGCAGGGCACATAAGCAGAGTTTCTCTTTCTGCCAAGAGAATAACACGAGGGTGGTGCCCTGTGGCTCAGTGAGTAGGGTGCCAGCCCCATATACGGAGGGTGGCGGGTTCAAACCCAGCCCCGGCCATTCTTTACCGTATAAAATCCGAAAACACAGAAGCCTGCCACCTTGTGGAGAAAACAGGCAACTACATACCCTGTAGCAGGGCACATAAGCAGTTTCTCTCTCTGCCAAGAGAATAACACGAAGGTGGTGTCTGTGGTTCAGTGAGTAGGGCGCCAGCCCCATATACTGAGGGTGGCGGGTTCAAACCCAGCCCCGGCCTTTCTGTACCGTGTAAAATCGGAAAACGCAGAAGCCTGCCACCCCCGAGAAAACAGGCAACTACATACCCAGTAGCAGGGCACATAAGCAGTTTCTCTCTCTGCCAAGAGAATAACATGAAGGTGGTGTCTGTGGTTCAGTGAGTAGGGCGCCAGCCCCATATACTGAGGGTGGCGGGTTCAAACCCAGCCCCGGCCATTCTTTACAGCATAGACTCGGAAAATGCAGAAGCCTGCCACCTTGTGGAGACAACAGGCAACTACATATGCAGTAGCAGGGCACATAAGCAGAGTTTCTGCCTCTGCCAAGAGAATAACACGAGGGTGGTGCCTGTGGCTCAGTGAGTAGGGTGCCAGCCCCATATACTGAAGGTGGTGGGTTCAAACCCAGCCCCGGCCTTTCTTTACTGCACAAAATCCAAAAACGCAGAAGCCTGCCACCCTGTGGAGACAACAAGCGACTACATACCCTGTAGCAGGGCACATAAACAGAGTTTCTGTCTCTGCCAAGAGAATAACACGAAGGCAGTGCCCTGTGGCTCAGTGAGTAGGGCGCCAGCCCCATAAACCGAGGGTGGCATGTTCAAACCCAGTTCCAGGCTCGGCGCCTGTGGCTCAACAGGCTAAGGCGCCAGCCACGTACACCCGAGCTGGCGGGTTCGAATCCAGCCCCAGCCCGCCAAACAACTATGACGGCTGCAACCAAAAAATGGCCGGGCGTTGTGGCAGGCGCCTGTAGTCCCAGCTACTTGGGAGGCTGAGGCAAGAGAATGACTTGGGCCCAAAAGTTTGAGGTTGTTGTGAGCTGTGATGCCATAGCACTCTATAGAGGGTGACAAAGTGAAACCTTGTTTCAAAAAATAAAATAAAAAATGGCTTGGCGCCTGTGGCTCAATGGGCTAAGGCGCCAGCCACGTACAACTGAGCTGGCAGGTTCGAATCCAGCCCCAGCCCGCCAAACAACTATGACGGCTGCAACCAAAAAATGGCCGGGCATTGTGGCGGGCGCCTGTAGTCCCAGCTATTTGGGAGGCAGAGGCAAGAGACTCGCTTGAGCCCGGGAATTGGAGGTTGCTGTGAGCTGTGATGCCACGGCACTCTATCCAGGGTGACAGCTTGGGGTTCTGTCTCAAAAAATAAAAATAAAATAAATAAAATAAAATAAAAAATGAAATAAATTTCTCCTTTGTGTTTCCATTTGATACCTTTTTAACATGGACTTTGGATAGCCACCTTAAAACTAAGAGCTGCCTCCCTATTTCTGTGGCCCTGTTTGTATTTACCTATAGCTTTGGCTACTTTAATTATTCAGAACTAAGTGGGTTGGTGGGGCAGAGATAGACATGACACAGAAGTGATGGGCTCACACCACATGAAAACGAAATGACCCCAAGGGGCATGGGGGGTTTTTTGTTTGTTTTGTTTTGTCTTTGAGACAGAGTCTCTCTATGTCACCCTCGGTAGAGTGCTGTGCTGTCACAGCTCACAGCAACCTCAAACTCTTGGGCTTAAGATTCTCTTGCCTCAGCCTCCCAAGTAGTTGGGACTACAGGCACCCACCCCAACAGCCGGCTCTATTTGTTGTTGTTGTTGTTGCAGTTGGTAGTGGTGTTTACCAAGCCCAGGTCGGATTCAAACCCACCAGCCTTGGTGCATGTGGTTGGTGCCATAACCACGCCTAGCCCAAGATGCATTGTTGAAAGGGAAGCTTCGTAGGGAGTCAAGTCATGGGAAAGTGAGGGAAAAACTGGGCGCTGCGGCTCACTCCTGTAATCGCAGCACTCTGTAAGCCTGAGGTGGGTGGATTGCCTGAGTTCACAGGTTCAAGACCACCCTGAGCCAGAGCCAGACCCTGTCTCTAAAATAGCCAGGTGTTGTGGTGGGCACCTGTAGTCCCAGCTACTTGGGGGACTGAGACAAGAGAATCACTTGAACCCAAGAGTTAGAGGTTGCTGTGAGCTATGACGCCACAGGTGACAAGTGAGACTCTGTCCCAAAAAAACAAGAAAAGAAAGAAAGAAAAATGGGAGAGAAGTGAATGATCCACCTGGCACACCCCACCATAGCAGGCCCAGGGCGAAGCCCGCCACTGTGGCTGCTGGGACTCATTCCCAGTAGGAAGTATGACTTAGGTACAGAAAGAAACACAAAATTCCATTAGTGTTTTTCATTTGAATTTTACAGAGTTTTAAATTCTGTTTGTATTTAATTTGGAAATTTTCTTTTAGTTTCATAGTCACATAAGAGCTATATGCATATATTTATATCTGTATATATATTTTCTGCAGATGTTTTATTTTTGAGACAGAGTCTCACTATGTTATCCTTGGTAGAGTGCCGTGTCGTCATAGCTCATAGCAACCTCAAACTTTTGGGCTTATGCAATTCTCTTGCCTTAGCCTCCCAAGTACAGGCACCTGCCACAATGCCTGGCTATGTTATATCTAGTTTAATGTTTATACATACTTAAGTACTATTATAACAAAATTAATTTGTCAAGCTGGGCACAGTGGCTCACATCTGTAATCCTAGCACTCGGGGGACTGAGGCAGATAGACTGTTTGGGCTCAGGAGTTTGAGACCAGCCGGAGCTGGAGAAGGACCCAGTCGCTAAAATAGCCAGGCATTGTGGCAGGCACCTGTAGTCCCAGCTACTCAGGTGGCTAAGGCAAGAGGATCTCTTGAGCCCAAGTGTTTGAGGTTGCTGTGAGCTATGACAACATAGTACTCTATCCAGGGTGACAAAGTAAGACTGTGTCTCAAAAAAAAAAAAAATTAACTTGTCAACGTCAGGAGTGCCTGGGAATTTTTTCCATTCAAAGGATTACACACATAGTCAGATTGGAGACACATTGCTCATACTTCCTTCCCTTGAGGAAGATGCAGTAGTCACAGACAGTTTTTCCTAAGAATGGGAAGGAGCCATCTTCTTAAAGAACAGAGAAGGGCTGGGTCGGCGCCTGTGGCTCAACTGGCTAAGGCACCAGCCACATACCCTGAGCTGGCGGGTTCGAATCCAGCCCAGGCCCGCCAAACAACAATGACGGCTGCAACCAAAAAATAACCAGGTGTTATGGTGGGCGCCTGTAGTCCTAGCTACTTGGGAGGTGGAGGCAGGAGAATAGCTTGCACCCAGGAGTTGGAGGTTGCTGTGAGCTGTGATGCCACTGCACTCTACCCAGGGCGATAGCTTGTGGCTCTATCTCAAAAAAAAAAAAAAAAAAAAAAAAGAACAGAGTAGGGGTCATTCCCAGGCCAGGTGCAGGCCAGGAGAAAGGTAATCCCTCCCCCTATACCCAGATCTTCCCTGCAGCCTGTTTACACAAGGCTAAGAGG
>CAUYRH010056521.1:0-47943 GCA_963574655.1 Perodicticus potto
TGTCTTCATATAGTGATTAAAAGGCCATGAAGGCCATGTTAAATAGTTCAATGAAAATATTTCAGATTGTATATAAAGTCAGCACATTGTGCCCCATGATTGCACCAATGTACACAATTATGATTTAATAAAAATTAAAAATTAAAAATTAAAAAAAATGCACATTTGAAATACCACTATTCCCCCAAAATAAGTTCCTATGAATCGAACCAGTAATGTCTGCTGTGTATAGTTCAATTTATCGCTGAAACCTTTCTTGCTTCCTACCATTACTGGGTAGAACTTCAAATAATCTGTCTGTGTATAAGGAGAGCCTTGGGGCATTTCCCTAAATAGGAGCCTATGATACTTGGCCTCACCCCTGTAATAACATTTCCCTCTTACAGGAACAGATGGGACCTCTGTCCTCAAGCACAGCACTGCCAAGGTTGCTATATATCTTCAAAATATATAAAGATATAAAATATGCAATAATATATAAGATACATATCTACTCCAAGAAAAGATAATATTAAAACTCGAAAATCCCCTGCTGGATATATTTTGGTTAGAAAGTCTGCTTGCTTGATTTAGATTCAGTAGAAATGAATCTAAAAAATAGGGGGGAACCTATTCCCTCATATACCACAAAAAGCAAAGGAAAGTTATGATTAGATATATGACAGCCTAAGGAAGGTAATAAATGGGGCTGGAATGTTCTTCTGCCATTTGCTGGAATAAGCATCTGACAGTCCCCACAAAGGTTTATGTCTCCAAAAAGGGCTCCAGACAAAATCCCCAATGTGGGGATTTTGTGAGTATTTCCAATACTCAAGTCAATTCAAAATCCCCAGTGTGAGGATTTTGTGAGTATTTCCAATACTCAAGCCAATTCAAAATCCCAAAGTGCTTGAGTCATGTTCTGAATTCAGAGGAACTAGTTGTACAAGGCATTATCTGATACAGCAGATAATATCTGAAGAGACTGTGATATGGTATTTGATAAGAAACAAGAGGTAAATAAAATCCTTCAGCTGTTCTCTAACTCTTGATGTTCCAAAACATAAGAGGTCAGACAATTAAGTCTGCAAACTCTTTCTAGAAAAAGTGCTACACACCTCATTGCTGAATATCACTACCGTCACCTTCAAAGGTAGAAGCTATGCACTGAAGCCAGCAACTAGTCCACACTTCAAAGCAATTTTGAAACTCTTTTTTTCTGGAATGGCTATCAGAGCTATTGAGGTCTGAACAATGAAGTTCACAAACTTATCTTAGCAAAAGAGCTATGTATCCATTGCTGAATAGCACCATAGGCATCTTCGAAGTACTCCCCTTGGCTATCTGGTAACCATAGTCATATTGAGCAATGAGGTAGCTCTTCTTTTAGGAGGAATTGGAAACTTCATGGTTAGTCCTCACAAAATGGTGGCTCTGATGGCCATTCCAGAAAAAGCATTCTAAAATTACTTTGAAGGGTGGACTAGCACGGCATTGGTGCACAGTTTCCCAAAGAGAGTACCTCGAAGGTGACCACAGTGACATTCAGCAATAAGGTATGTAGCACTTTTTCTAGGATGAGTTTGCGAATTTAACTGTCCAACTTCATACATGGTACATCTCATCATAATCAGAAGAATCAAAGTGGTGGAGGCCAAAGATGGAAAGTTCTCCTCATGCTGGCAGTCACTCAGATAGACTCCCCATGGATACCTGGTACAGAATGAGACACGAGCAAATTTTAAAACTGTGGCATCACTTTGAGGAAATCTGCTAAAATGAAACATTGAGATCCCACCATATCTAACTTATTTCCTCATTTAAGTAAATTGTATTCATGAGAAAATGCTTTATTTGCATCAACAGCATGCGCATTGGATGCCAGGTTTATCTCAATTCAAACATGCATTTTAAAGTTGTAAACATATGGTTACAATTTCTATGGAGCTGTTTAGGAACTTTTTATGGATCAAATCTTTAGTCCTGACATCCCAGCCAGGTTCAGAGATTTTTAAAACTGCTGCAAAGCTCTTTACTTCCTAAAAGCTCATTTATAACAGAAATTGGCTTTGGAAGTGTTTATATGCTCTTTGGTGTTGTCTATAATTACTTTCTCAGCTGAAGTGGCAGCAAGGAGGGAGATCTAGACTGAGAGAGGAGATGAGAAAAGCCTGAATAAATAAATAAAAGTGTCTTATGGGGAATCTCTTTCATCTCTGCGGTTTTGTAATATTCTTTTCTTCCCCTTAACTATAATTGGAAAAAATAAATGCCCAAGTTCCGCCACAAATATTAAAAGAAACATCACTGGGTTTTGTTATGTGGGTGTCCTGGGCTTGAGCTTGAACAGCCACTATGGAGAGGGCAGTGTCCAGATAGGAGACTGGAAACAGTGATCACTGAGTTTTGTCTCCATGGTTATTTAGATGTACTCGAGAAAACAATTTCACCTTATCTGGGAGAACGTGAAAAATGGCTTTTTCAGCCTTCCATTATATGTACATTTTATGAACGAATCCGAGGTAGGGTACTTGAAAGTAAAATTGCTACTTTGAGGGTTACTGAGCTAACATTCAAAACTTGCACTATAAGATGTACTGATGTGCTCCCAGCTTCCTGACTGGGGAGAGTCTCATGTAATCTAGAAACTCACGTGACAATTGGGTAAAAAATCCACTGACCTCAAAATCAGTGACAACTTCTGGGACAGTGTTACTCCTCTCTTCTTTCTTGTATTTCATTTCTCAGATCATTCCCTCTGCCCAGCAGCGCTCAGATCACTCACTTCTTTCATTGCATTTACCACCTACAAGGAGTAGAAACATGGTGAGGACCCCAGAACAGCAAAGGGGCTGACTGGAACGACTTGGGCAGTAACCTCCAGTAGCACCACTGCATTAAATGTGGCCACTGCTTACCCTACCAGATACTTCATGCATCTGTGATGCTTACAAAGTCAAGATCACTATTCTTTAATGAGGCAAATTGTTATATATTATATACAAATACATATGCATTAGTATGGAATATCAATATTTTTAGAAAATTTTTTATATTTTAAAAGTAAGCTTCTGAACAATGGATATAATACCTTATCTTTTTTTTAAGGAGTGAGTTACACATGTTTCTCTAGGGCACTGTTTTTCAAACTCTTTATCTCATGGCACCCTCGAACCTACCGTTATACTTGCACAGCACACTGAAATTATGTTCATCAAAAAAAAAAAGAGTGAAAAAAAGAATATACTAACTGTGCTTTGAACTTTTTTGAAAGTTAACTTTTTTTTTTTTTTTGAGACAGAGTCTCACTATGTTACCCTCAGTAGAGTGCAATGGTGTCACAGCTCACAGCAAACTCAAACTGGGCTTAAGTGATTCTCTTGCCTCAGCCTCCCAAGTAGCTGAACTACAGGAGCCCGCCACAACACCTAGCTATTTTTTGTTGCAGTTGTCATTGTTGGTTAGCTGGCCTGGGCCAGGTTCAAACCTGCCAGCCCTGGTGTATGTGACTGGTGCCATAACCACTAAGCTACAGGCAGCAAGCCTTTTGAAAGTAATTTAATTAATGATCTTTTCCATTTTTCACAGCACACCAGTTGAAAATCACTGCTCTAGGTATAGTCTGTCTCTGTTATAATACACACACACACAAAAAAAAATGATGTGGTTATATCAGGAAAAGAAAACTGGGCAACTCATGGCCAGAGGTGGGAGGGAGGCTTACTTTTCAAGGTGTATCATTTTGTTCTATCTTTACCGTGTGCACTTGAAATAATAAACCAGCAATTAATAAAACATTAATATAAATAAAAATAAACAACAATTTACAGGATCTAGTCCCAGAAAAGAATTATCTCCAAAATACCACAGTCAGCAGACAGAAAAGTAATTTCTGAAAAATCTCAAATGTTTGATTTGTATTTCTTGAATTCATGGAAGAGGGCTGTTTCTCTGCTCTACCTCCCTTCACATCACAGATATTCCAAACCTTCCTTCCCTTTCCTCTCCAAACTCTCTACAGGACTCCATTCCCAAGCCAAGACCCTGCACCTTGTATCCCTTCCCTCCTTCTCTCTTCTCTAGGTTTCATATAATATTACAAAACCCCAAAGAGCTTGATGCAAGATCCGTCTCACAAGGGAGGGAGGGGAGCAAACCCCTACACCAACACTGAAACCTCTTTAGTGGGGAAGGAAAGGGAACGGTTGAGGCACAGATGACTTGTTAATTTTTAATCCCATTTCACAATATTTCGAAGAAGAATTTGAGGACTGGAGTGTTAGAAGGCTGGAATTGGGACACCTGGGCACAACATGCTTCACCTTCCTGTGAGAACTGGCCTTGCCAGTAATGTCCAGGTAAAGGATCAGGAGATCCTTGGTTCATAAACATGCCTTTAAATATTATATAGCAAAAATGGTGAGATATGAACATATATACATAGGTTTACATGTTATGATATTGCCATTTGTAGTAATCAATGTTTCTTTTGGTCTTCATCCCCAGTTCCTAGCACAGAGCTCCTAAAACCCTTGTAAATTCCTGAGTGATGGGGATTAACTAGATGCACCTTTTGTTCTAATATTTGGTCCTTGACCCTGGGTCCTGACACAGAGTACACAATCCCTCAGGATTTCCTGGGCGATAGAATTGTCAATTGTGCTAACAAGGTGATTCTTGGTGGGATTCTGGATGAAAGCTTGTCACCAGAAAAATTAATCCATGGAAATTTCAACCCCAGCTCCCATCCTCTGGGAAGGGGACAGAGGCTGAACATTGAATTAATAATTGATCCTACCTACATAATGAAACCACCATAAAAATCCCTAAGTATGGGGTTGATGGAGCTTCTGGGTTGGTAAATAAGAAAACCACCATGTGCTGGGAGGGTGGTGCACTCCAGCTCCATGGGAATGGAAGATCCTGTACTTGGCACCCTTCTAAACCTCGCCCTATGTATCTCTTATTGTATTCTTTATTGTAACCTTTAGTAAATAATAAAATGGCAAACACAGTTTTTCCCTGAGTTCTATGAGCCATTGTAGCAAATTACCAAATTTAAGGAAGGGATTATGAGATTCTCGCCCCAATTTATAGCCAGTTGGTCAGAAGTACAAAAGGCCCAGGCTTGCAAGTGGATCTGAAGTGGGAAGCAGGTTCAGGGGACTGAGCCCTTAACCTGTAGGATCTGACTCTGACTTCAGGTTAATAGTATCAGAATTGAATTAAATTATAGGACACCCAACTGGTATCTTCTAGAGAACTGGTAGGGTGTATAAATCCCCTACACCAGTGGTTCTCTACCTGTGGATCATGACTCCTTTGTAAATACATCCTGCATATCAGATATTTACAGTATGATTCATAACAGTAGCAAAATTACAGTTATGAAGGAGCAATGAAAATAATTTTATGGTTGGGAGTCACCACAACATGAGGAACTGTATTAAAGGGTCGCGGCATTAAGAAGGTTGAGAACCACCATCCTACCCATTTTGGTGACCAGAGTATTCTAAAAGAATAACATTGGAGAAAAGTTTGTTTCCTTTGGTTTTCTCCATGGTGTACATACACATACACACATGTACACATGCATATATAAAGATCAGTGACACATATTTAAAAGTCTCAAGTATAAAGGGACAGTTTTGAAACTCAAAATAAGCTCCTCAAATGCGGCAAGATTTGCTTTAGTAGCAACATGTCCTTCCACTGGGGGCTCTGAGGTCTTGAAAGTTGTGCTGAGGTACAGAATGTATCCTCGGGTTCTGAGTGGCTCTCCTTTTAGCTAATTTCTACATCCTTTATTAAACAAACTAATAATTCAATCTACATTAGAATGTGCACAAGTGTGTGCCAATGTAAAGCCCACCTGAAACACTGCACACAACCAAGGTGACCCTCACAAAGGGATTTAGTCAATCACTAAAACTAGGAAAAAAACAAACAAAAAAAAAAAAACCACACCCTTGGTAATACTTGCTCAAGCTTAGTCCAGATAGAAAGATTCTACTGGTGGCATGTCTATTCCTACTGTGGACCAGGTCACCTCATGCAATTAAACCTTGATGCAATGAAGCATTAAAATCTTATAATTAACACTCTTAGTTCTGATTTCCTGTTCACAAGGCAATATTCTTTTTATAATGTAGTCAGCCACACAATGAGCTATAAAGAAAAGGATGGACCAGAGAGCAAAAGTGTCTATTTTTTTCCCTAATTCTTTTTCTTATTGCAAATTAATTCACTGGGATTCCGGTTTTATACATCAGTCTCTGCAAGCTCGGCTAATGTGAGTCCTCCTCTGAGAAATTCTTCTCCATTTAGTGAGCTAGAAAAAAAAACGGGGTTCTCAATCTGAAAGATTGACCTTGGACTGCAATAAATTCTCGCTTTACAAGACTTTCTGCAAGATAGCCTACAACCCATTTTAAAACTTAACCATTTGCAAATAGTGCATTTTTTAATCTTTTTTTAAATATGTAAATAATGGACTTCTGTTGTAGAAAAGTTAAGAGAAACATGAAAGTTAAAGGAAAATAAAAATCAGTCCTACTACAACTTTATATAACCACTGTAAATACCTAACACATTTCTTCCTACTTTTAATTAAGTGTATCTCTTAATCATCTCTTGCAAATTTTCAATACTACTAGCAACAGTTTTATAACTTGTTAATTTCACTAAACATAATATTTTGAACTTTTCCTATATAATTAAATGTTTTGAAAATACCTTTAATCATTCTCCTTTTCAACATTTAATTCCAATATTTTGTTAGAAAAAAATATGCCTTCATGAACATTTCATCTTCATATATAATGCTTCACTCAGGTCTCTGAATATTTACTTAGGGTAAATTTCTAGAAGTAAAATACTGACTAAAAAGGTATGAACATTTTTGGCGTTTTTATTTATGTTGCCAGATTACACCCAAAAACGTGCTGAACTCATTTTCACTAACATTACCAATTTTCCTTTTGGTGCTAGAATGAGAATTTTGCTCCATCTTTCATTAACAGGAGATAATAATTATCATTTTTTAATTCTTCACTAATATGCAAGACAAAGCTTTATATTCATTTTATAATAATTTGATTTCTTTTATACTTATAATTTGTGTGTGTGAATGTTTTTTCAAATATTTGTGGCCTCTGTAGTTCTTGTTTTGTGACTCTGCTCATCACTGCCCTTTGTACATTGTCTTCTTGGGGTTTTGGCCATTTTATACACTGATCTGTAAATTCATTGTTTATATTAATCCCATGCTACATCTTGAATTTTCTAACAAATTTATTTCACGCAGATTAGTTATGCTTGTGAGAATTTGAGGGGGGTAAGTGGAATTCTTTAGGTTTTTCTTTAATTTGGAGATCTCAATCAATACTTACCTGTCCATACCTTCCGAGTGGATCAGTAGTCTATGGCTTCTGTCACCAGTCTTTCTACTAAGTGACACCCCTTCCTTTCAGATTGCAAATGGTACATGACAGGTATGTTTGACCCAAGGACGATTTCTTCCTAGGCTGACGGCAGCCTGTGCCTATAATACAACCTGACATGACAGCAGAGATGGGGTTAATAGTGGAGCTAAATTTCTGTCTCTCATGGTTAGCAGTGGGGCAGGATCTGAAAGGAATAGATTCCATGATGAAGAGCTGGCAGCCAATGGAATGTGTAGGCAGAGGGCGGTGTGATAGAAACAAAATAAACAGAGGAAATCTGTAGAGAGAGGACAAAGATCAAGTGTGAGAGCAGAGGCAGTGCCGCCCTGAGAGAACCCCACAAACGCTACCAGAGAGACAGAGGAGCCAAAGCCAGGTCCTTTATCTACTTTGGTTCCTTGTAATTTTGTGTTTCCAAGATAAGGCGTCATGTAAGCATATAAATCAAACCTGTTACTTGAATTTGAGAGGAATTTTTCCCCCTTGCATCCAAAACAATAAATCCAGAACAGTGGTTCCCAGGCAGTGGTGATTTTGCCCACTAGGGAACATTTAGCAATGTCTGGAAACATTTCTGATTGTCACGACCGAGGGGCTACTACTAACATCTGCTGAGTAGAAGCCAGGAATGTTGCTAAACATCCCACAATGCTTAGCTCCCCACAACAAAGAATTGTGTAGCCTAAAATGTGAAAATTTGAGCAACGCTGTCTTACAACAAATCAGTTTTTATGCTTTACATTTGTGCTTAGAAAGTCCTTCTCTACTCTGTAATAAGACAGTTACAGTAAATCCTCACTTGGTGTCGTCAACAGGTTTTCAGAAACTGACATTTTAAGTGAAACAATATATAACAAAACCAATTTGGCCAGAAATTAACTGATATAACAAGAGTTTCTATGGTGTATTTCTGGTCACAAAAATAAAACCAACCTTCTAAATAAAGACTCAAAACACTTCTAATACAGTAGAACCTCTGTAAGTTGACCATCCAAGGGACTGTAACAAACTGGTCAACACACATAGGTGGTCAGCATAAGGAACCAGGCCATTGTACTGATATGCACATGAGGTGCGTGTCTGGTCTGTAAAAGTTAGGTTAAGGAGGTGGTCAACGTAGGGAGTTGGTCAGCTACGGAGGTTCTACTGTAATAAACATTGAGATATAAACGTGGGCTATACATACATTAAGAAAAGTTAATAAAAACAAGTAAGATAATAATTTGCCTGTCTATTCCAGTTCAGGGTCTCAGGTGGCTGGAGCCAACCCCAGCAGCGAGGACAGGATTCCATCCCAAGATACATTCAATATACCCACATTCACTCATCCTGGAACAACTTAAGACACACCAATTCACCTAACAAGCTCATCTTTGGAATATGGAGGAAACAAGAGTACGTGGAGAAAACCCAAGCAGACATGGGGAGAAAGTGCAAACTCCATATGGACAGTGACCTAGACAGTAATCGTGTTTTTTGTTTGTTTGTTTCTCATCAAAGTTATAATGAAATGACATTATTCTAGAAGCTGCTATATTACCCTATATTATCTTCTATTTTCATAATCTAATTTTTATAGTTTCTTTTTCTTCAAAATTTCATACAGTAAGAAAGCTATGTTAACAATCTGCAGATTGGGAAACCAACTAAACCTGCAAAACAGGTCACAATGTCTTCGTGCCTGTGATTAGCACATATCAGCAGAGGACAATGTGGCAAGATTCACGCAACTTTCTTGATTAAATCCACCCTTCTGTGGATAGTGTAAAAATGCTAATAAATTTCCTCAGCAATTGTACTGAAAATATAGAGCCTACTTAATACAAAGTTGATGACACTCCATCAAACAGATGTTCAAAATTGAAAGGCTGGGGTAGACTTAAGACGCTGTAGTCATGTCAGTAAACTGGTCATCTGGCTTACTAGACAGAAGTCCCTTGCTCAATGGGATTTTTAGAGGTGACATGAAAGGGTGAAAGCAGAAGGATACTCTAAAATTATGCTGTGAAGAGGGGAAGATAACTGACAAAAATCGTGGTGAAAGTTTACTCTTTTGAGCTGGTCCCCCCTTCAGATGTCACATCCTCTGCTGCTTTCCTGCTGCCAGCAGTATGGGGTCCATAAAGTTTCCTGAGATTCTGTAAAACAGATGGTTTCTGTCCTCACATCACTATAACAACCCATATTCCACAGTAAGTAACAGGCATGTTTAGAAAAGACAGATGCAAGGAGCCTGCCAGTGCAAAATATGCCCCTTAATTTAGAATTCACTGGCCCAGGGAAAGATTCTCATCTGAAAATGTACTAGTCTTCTTGTGAGCTCCTGGTAGCTACTAACTAACAGCACTCACAGGTTAGCCTTGCTCTTCCAGAACTATGAATCTCTTCTCCACGTCTACCCTGAACCAAAGATTAAATCATTCTATCTTTTAGTGAACTGGAAAGTGGATAAAAATAAGATATTTTATGCCCACTTACTTCAGTTTCTACCTCTACTGTACTGTAAACTGCAATCCAAGCAGTTCCCTGAAATCTCAAATAGCAGCATTTTGCTGGTCTGCACATGCCAAAAAATTATCACCATGACTTCATTAAGTACTTCTATCTCCTTTCTTTTCGCCTTTAGCACTTTGCACTCTTCTGTTCAATCTTTCTTCCATGCATTCCTTACTTGAATATCAATTCCTTTAAGCTGAACTACATTCACTTCCAGTACCTATGCGCTAACACACATAAGCCTGGCTCTGTACAAAATATCCCAAATGAGAAAAATGAATAACTGAGATACAGAATATGACACCTTTTTATAAAAACAGTAATGATCAGTGCCATATGTAGTAATTGGAAATTGTACCTTTAAATAAAAAAATCAGTGGAAGGAAATAAGCTTACTATCACTCAGGACCTATCAATAAAAGAAAATATGCTAATTCTAAAAAATAACCCCCCAAAAAAGTATGAAACTAAAATAAGTGTTCACTAGCAAGCAGTCATTATTCAATGAGACTATTTATTAAGAGCAGAGGTTCTTAACTTTTCTCCTATTGCAACACTATCATATAGCCAAGAATTGGTGAACCTTTTCCTTAAAAGACCAGATAGTAAATATTTTAGCCTGCAAAATATTTATTTTGCAGGTAATAAGGTTTCTTTTCCAACTACTCAGCTCTACCACTGTAGCACAAAACAGCAACAGACAATATGAAAATGAATGAGTATGGTTGTGTTCCAATAAAACATCGGAATTTGGATTTTATATAAATTTTCACATCTTATGAAATATTTTTTTAATTTTTTTCAATAATTTAAAAATATAAAACCATTGTTAACCTAGGAGACATATGGACAGGAATATGGATTCAGATCATAGACCATGATTTGTTGTAGTTTGATGCTGACCTAATACTTCACAAAGTGATTCTCACAATGATTCACTAAGAAACTCAGCATAATCATGTCCAACTGTCGTTGCTTTGTTTACTGGGCAACTTTCTCCTGATCTGTATAGTCTAACCAGTTTTTAAGCTCTTCTGTAGCAGAAGAATCTTTGTTTAAAATGTGGTTCAACAAAGAACCCCAAAATGTGGTTCAACAGAGAACCCCAAAATGTGATACTAGAGAAGCACAGCTGCTCAGGAACATCCCTGCCCATTCGGCCACCGAGGGCACCTCCAGGGCCCCTAAGCTCCTCCACAGAACCCTAAATCTATGGGCAGAAGTTTGACGGTCCTCTCATTTGTAAAATGAGAAAGCTACCAAGAAAATGAAAAATGGCCCTCCCAGAAGTCAGACAGTGGTGTTCCCATCTGAACGTAAGCAGGGAATATGAACGATGCTCAGACGCAGCCACACTGCTGCTGTGTTTGAACAGGACAGAGAGAAGGTCATTGCACAAAGACAAAACATCCCCTCTCTGACTAACATAAATGACTGTTGTTTCTCTTCCAATAACAACTCCTAGCCCAGCTTTAATCCACCAGCCTCTTTGATAAAATTTGTTAAGACACCTGGTCACCAATGGCTCTTGCTTCTAAACATCATGCAATCCAAAGTCAGCCCCTGCCGTCCTCATCCTCCTAAAAATCATCCAACAGAAGGCTGAATCCTACAAAGCACCCTCCCATAGTTCCTCCCTGGTATGCTCCTCCTTATGCATCAAGCTCAGTAAACCTAACTTTGTGTTTTTATTTCAGGTGCATTCCTGGTGGTCCTTAGCTTTAATGTTACAATATCATCATTCTAAGCAATGTCCTCAAGAAAAACAGAGCAGCACCAAGGACTGGTTGAGAGGAAAATAAATAACTGAGCCCTGGAGTGGTAAGTAAACATGATAAAGACAAATAGAGGTTAATTCTGACCTTTAACAGGCAAAATGTTACTGATCCTTGTACATTTAGCAATGGTGGCATGAAGGGACATGAATTACCCTGGATGAAAATCCAAGGCCACCATGTGGCAGTGACTCTTAGGTGGTAGGAGACCTGCCACCAGCTCTGAACACTTTGCGTCACTCACATCTGGTACAGCACCCAGTGTGGACAGATTCCCTTAGGAATGCAAAAGCACAGAGATCAGCCAGATACCCAGAAAAGGCTATCAGTATTTAACCCATATTTTCTTTACAGAAATTCAAATATATGTCAATCATATACTTTTATTAAAAAAGTACATTGTGATAAGCACCATTCTGTGTTGGAAATTAGTACAAATCACACTCAGAATTGTCAAGGCTTCCCTAACACAAATGAAAAGTCATAGCAGCTTCCATGCTGCTCCTGCAAAGAAGTGTCTGATTTTCTCTGTGCCTCAACTGCAGTGAAGATTTAATAAACATTTCTTGAGCTGGGTTTCACTGAGAAATGGGTTAAGTCCACGGATTAAGAGGGAAGGTTTTGCCCCGTCCTACATTGCCAACAGCATTGCTGGTCTATGAACATAGAGATGTACTGAAATCTTTGCTTTCTCAACAAGTGAGCAATGATAAAGGCTGAAGGTGAGGGAGAGACTGAAGGCAATGACTGAACCAGGGAAAGCACTGGAAGTGAAGATTTGCTTCAAATCCTAAAACAAGCCCAAGACCTCGCAGGGGGTTTATAGCAGTCACTTCTCTGACCCTCAACTAAGAGAGGCTGAAATGCAGGACCGCAGTGAGGTCTCTTCAAGTCCAACAGTCCAAGGTCACACCTCTGAATAGTGAATGTATTTCTTAGTACTAAACTCCCTAAATGAAGCTGTCTTCTTGGGTCCTATTTGGTGAACATCAGTTTTCAGCCCCTTTATGGTTGCCCAGTCTCCCAGAGCTGATGTCTGCCATGAGTCTCTGCTCATCCTTCAAGGCAAGCACTAGTGCCACCTCCTTTCTGTACTTTCTCTTCCTCCCCCAAAACACAGCCCATAACAGCAGCAGCTGCTCTCTAAGGTTTCCAAAATACCTTATGCATTCAGTGAACTAGACTTACTAATTTTTTATATCATCTCCATGACCAGGCTATGTTTTTCTTGAGAGTGGAGTAATTGTTCTATGTATCTTTGATCTCCAGACATATAGAAAGAAATTTAGTAAAAATTCTGTGTGTTCAACCAAATTTCTGGATTTTATTGATTGCTTTTTCTGCATCTATTGAGATAATCATGTGGTTTTTATGTTCATGAGGTGAATCATAGTAATTGATTTGCTATTTACCAAAAATAAGAGAACTACTGAAGGGTAAGTCACATTGTCCAGAAGTTTAGCACACAGTCTTTACTCAGACAGATCTAAATTTGAGTGTTATCTCTACAATGTTCTCATCACTTTAGGCAAGTTACTTAGTTTCACTAAGCCTCAGCTTTCTCCTGTATACAATGGAGAAGATAAGTAACTTTCTGTGAGGATTGCTATAAGAATTAAATGAGATAATTGAGTAAAGCACTTAGCATAGTGTCTAGGACACTGAAAATATTAAATAATAATTGAGTGACAGCACTGTAACAGACTGAATGTTTATGTCCTCTCAAAACTTATACATTGAAATTCTAACCCCCAAAGTGATGGAATTAAGAGGGGCGCTTGGAAGGTGATTAGGTCATTAGGGGGAAGACCTCATGAAAGGTATTAATGTCTTTAAAAAAGAATCACCAGAGAGATCCTTACTACATCCACCATGTGAGGGTACAGTAGGAAGATACCATCTATAAACTAGGAAATGAGCCCTCGTTAAACACCAAATCCACTATCATCTGGATTTCTCCAGACACGAAAACTGCTAGCATCTCAGTCTTTGGACTTCCCAGCCTCTAGAATTATGGGAATAAATTTCTGTTGTTTATGAGCCACCCATTTAATAATATTTTGTTATACCAACCCAAATGGAATAAGACAGGCCCAATAGAGAGAGCTTTTCATGCCAGTTGTGGCTACATGACTAATCCTAGAAACAAGAGTTGTGACTACCATCTATATTTCATATTTCTTTGCTTCCTAGAATATGCAAACACTGAGAAAGTAATTTCTCATTTGGGTTTTTTTTTCACTTTTTAAAAATATGAGATTGTTTCATTCTAATTATCTTAATTATATTGCTTTTTCTCCACTATTGTATATGCATTTTATAAGTAATAGTTAGATTTAATGAATTGGTGAGAGATGGCAAATTTTTATACCTCAAATTAATCCAATTGATTGAGGGTGGCTGCCTGGACCATTGTGTTAAGGATTTTGATGCTAAATCCAAACTTCATAAAAAAGAGAGATATGATTAATTAATTTGTCATACT
This sequence comes from Perodicticus potto, assembly GCA_963574655.1. NCBI lineage: Eukaryota > Metazoa > Chordata > Mammalia > Primates > Lorisidae > Perodicticus > Perodicticus potto. The sequence continues at coordinate 14,181 of CAUYRH010056521.1, forward strand.
TCATTTTATTCCACAAAAGGCAGAATGGTGAATAATTACACCTAAGAAGGATTACAATGAACCCAAACAGGGAATGGACATAATGGTAGATTGTAGGCAGAGAGATTGATGAGTACACTTATATCAACATTAGGTGTCTTTTCAAAGAGTCACTGTGTGTCTCTTCCATATCCATTCTCCACAATTCTCCACTCTCTTCCCTGCCTGGAGGCTGACCTTTATGCAATATATCGGCATGGCTGTACACCCTCTGGCTTGGATTGAGTTTACCCATTGGAGGATGCCTACCAGAGAGAGAACTGAGCAGACAGTGAGAGCAAGGTCAGTATTTACCTGGACCTCTCCTTAAAGGGTTGCTTCAAGCTGGTGTCCCTTTGTTTAAAATCACTCAGTCCTCTCAATGTGGTTGACTGTATGTGATTCTCTCTTCTTCCAGGTTCCAAAAACCATGCCTTCTTCCTATACCTTTTTACCTAGAGGTGATAACAGATCCAATGCTACAAGCTCTGGGGTACTATACTGTCCTCCCTAGAGGTGGGTCTCCCCACGCACACCTTTATAAATAGTCCCTTTATAAATGAACCTCATCAAACTATATCATATTGAAATAATTATCCATTTCTTGTTTGAACTCTCACAGTTCCTTTGGGTTGCCTCTATGTTGGAAGTGAAGTAAACATCCACAGACATTCAAGGGCATGGTAGAATATGCTAGGTTGGGCATCGTTGAATATATAGGAAGAAGAGTATGTACATGGCAGCCAAGGGATGAAATGGATTGGAGATAGCCATGTAGCTGCCTACCATCCCCACTTCCCCATCTACCTGAAACTGCTACCCATGATCCAGACCTTTCTTTGCACAGAAGTGTCAAATGATAGCGAGAGGTAGCTTCAACCATTAACGATCTTTAGTTCGACCTGGTAGAACCATTCTGTTACCCTTAGAAGTTAAAACTCAAAAATTTGCCATTTGGATGTCCTTGAGACAGAGAGGTACAAACATTCAGAAGATGGCTGACTAAGGTAACAGCAAAGAACTAGAGATAAGAGGACAGTGTGTTCCTGCCCATCTTGTCACCAGTCTTTCCCACCACACCTGGCTTTCTGGAGCCAAGTTGTAAGTCCTGCCTGGGTCTCTACATTTGGGAAATAAAGGCGTCTCTAGTCCTTATTTCAAAAGACAAAAAACTAACACACCTTTGTTCACTGTGCCCTCTGTGATGTAAGAATCCATGTGTCATGAATATCAGTACAAATGGAATGAGGAGAGAAGTAAGCCTGCAAGTGTGACCTCTACCCTCAAGGTAAAGGTGCCTGTCCTTGAGTGTCTCATCTTATGATCTTGTAAATCACACTCTGGGCACTCACGCCTGAAAACTCTCATCTCGACTAAAATGATCCCACTTCTTCACATAAGGGAGACCACTCAGAACCATTAAACTTCTTCCCATTGTCCAGCATCCTAAGATAAGACTTCCATCACTAGAACTGGCAAAGTAAATTACCACAATGCTAATCCTTTCCTGTATAAAAGATGATAAAACGAAAAGGCAATGAGGGATATCTTTGAGAGGGAGGTTCTGAGAGAGCAATCAAAACACTATTTAGGGGAACAAAAGGAAGCAGAATAAGGGCTGCAGGCCTCTGCCCCCTAAACTAGAAAGACAATACAATTCAGCTCAATTCCATTTTGGTAAGACTACCTAAGCTTTTCCAACTCTTCAATTCACCATCTTCAATAGCTTTTTCATCTCTCAAGATCCAGATCGAACGTCTCTCTCCTGTGAAAGCTTCTAACTACCAGTCAAAATTAACATTCCTTTCTCTACACTCCCAAACCATGCTAACCCTCTCTTTCTCACTTTTACCTTCCCCAGATCGTCTGTGAGCTTGCTAATGGCAGGGATCTGTCTCAGTCATTTCTAAATAAGAACAGGCCTTGGATCATAGTAAGGAGTATTAAATGTTCACTGAGTTTGACAATGACAGACTTTTTGCCACTAACAGGAAACTAGACAGCCCTTCTTCCCCCACCCCACCCCTGCATTTTTGCCAGGTATGTCATTGGTGGGAAAGTCAGGGTTTCTGCAATACATGCTGAGCTGACTTGCACCCTGTCTTAACCTTTGTTTCCCCTAGAAAGTGGACCCTAGGACAGAGTTTTCTGGGAATGGTTGGGGAGGGGTACTGGAAAGAGCAAAATAGACAAGGAGAGAAAGACAAAATAAGATGTGTATTCAAGCTGGTTCCCTCTTGGGCATCTGCAGCTCCCTGTCACTGGGGACACTCTGAAGAGCCACATAGAAAGTACTTCAGGACTGTCCCCCACCCAAGGGAAAGGAAAGGGGAGAATGGATCGTGTGTTCTCATTACGCACTGGTCAAGGTTTTATATGGGATCTCACCTTTCTCACACTTTCAGGTATGAATGACTGAGGGCACTTCTGCAGGTATCCAAGGAAATGACAGCAGAGATGCCTCGAGACAGAAAGCAAGTGATAAATTTTACAGCTGAGGTGAGGTAAGTTCAGGTTGCACCTGAGCACAGCTGGTTGCCACAGCAACAACTAAGTAGAAAGGTGGGCCAGAGAATGAGCCACAAGGCACTAGAAGTGTCTGACGCACAGCCTATGAAATTTGTTATCAGTCCTTTGCGATTTTTATGCACCTTAGAGAATAAGTCTTACTAATAAGTCCCACTAATTAGGATTAGTAATTGTTAAATCATTAGCAAAAGAAAGTACTGAGTGATATAGTGGAATTTCTTTAGGCCTCACCAGGCTGCACTTACCAACTCTTGATAAATACCCAAATTGCAGTGGCTCTGACCCTCCAGGTTCGTGCAGCCGTCCTGCAGCTTCTGCAAGCTTCTCCTGTTACACCTCCGAGCCCCCAGAAGATGCCAAGCCCTGGAAATCAATTCAGTCGCCGCGTGGCGTGTGGCGCGTCTTTCCTCTGCTGCTCCAGGCCCCCTTGCGTGGGTCGCTCTGCAGACGCTTCTCGCTGCCACTCCTGCCTCCCATACCCACCGCAGGACCTCACCACGTGTTACCTTCCTTTTTTCCAAAGTTGCCAACTCTCTGATTGCCAAGACGGCACATTTCTTCCGCTTCTCCCCGTGCCGGAGTCACGCTGTGGTTCGTACCCCTCAAGTCACACTGGGTCTAGTCACACAAGTCGGCTCCCCCAGCTTCGGCACTAGCCCAGGGAGCTGTCCTCCTCTGTCTCCCCTGTTCTGTCTGTCCTTAACCTCCACCACCACCTACAGAGCTGACACAAAATGGCCTTCGTCCTCCAGCCAAAAATATTCATCCTCATGCGAATAAACTCAGAAGTGGCAGCTGCTTGCCGCCCGTCCCAGCAGCGTGCTGGACATGCCCGGACAGTCTGAACTCCAGCCGTGCACACCTCCTCCCGCCACACAGAGCACTACCACTCCTCTCTACCATGCAACTCTTTGAGAGCTAAACACCGGCTATTATGCGTATTGCAGCTTAGAATATCGAGAATGAAAACAGTTCAGCGTCTAAAAACTATGAAGGTTTTTTTATGTTTGGGATTTTTTTTTTCTCCCTTACTGATACAAAGTGAAATCCCACCAGATGTTCTGAGTAGCTTTTCACCCTGGCATTCTCTCACATCATTCCACTTTAAACAAAAAAAGACTTTTTGGTTAGCAAAGGCATCTAATCTTCAAGTGACCTACCTCCAAGACTCATGGTGCATGAGTAACTCTAGGGCACAAGAAGTTTCCCTGGATGTGTTTTCAAATGACGATGCTTCCTAAAAGTAAACTTAATGGACATACAACATCAGTCCTTAATTGCAGCTATTAAAAAAAAGTGTGTTTATGGTGGTGTGTTACAGTTTGGTCCAGCTGTTTGAAGAACAATGGCAGATGAAAACCAATAACAGAAGAATATAGCATTAAAATAAGATAGCAGGCTGACAGCTGAGATCTAGTGTGAGGTGTGTGGGTGGTGCTGTGGATTGTTCTCACTTCAAAAGAGCCATACGTGAACTCTGTCAATCAGCAACTCAGTCATGCATACACAGGGCTGGTAAAACATCTTCCCCCACACTCCCTTCAAAAAAACATCCGTAAACATGATGCTGGGGGAACAATGTGTAGATCACATATGTCCTAGTCAAAGGCAGCATTTCTCTCCTTGACCAACTTACAAACTGAGCTTGAATTTTTTATCCCACATTTATGGTGCCTCACTTTTACCAAAGGAATTCAATTTATTATTCTCTTTGGACTTCAAATTAAAAAGTAACATCAAAGTCTAACAGAAAAATGAAAGCTCTGGTTCACACATTACTTTGTTTTCCTCTCCCAAGTAAATATTTGCACTTGCTGGAGGAGCTTATGCTGAGGTGTCTGTAAATTGAACTTTCTTTTTTTTTTTTTTATGAGAAGGTAAGTTGCTGGGAACAAAAGGACACAAACCAAATTTCCCCTGTGCTCTCTTTTAAATGATCTCCAGGCCACTTTGCAGATGACATGTTCAGAAAGAAGATGATTCAGCCTCCATGGAAGCTCAGTTTGTGAGCTCTGCTTTGGCAGATTGACAGCTGTGCTAAATGATGTTGAAATTACACGTAATCGATTTCAGATTATGAGTGTTGTCCACTAGGGACTGAAGAGCCCCATGCAGTGAGAAGGGCCTGTGTTTAGTTATCTTCTTAAGCTTCATTCCAGTAAAAAGGCAAGAGCTTTTCTTATTATAATTTGACCTTTCTGTTTGTTGGAGGAGGTGGTAAGTACCGAAGTAGTTTAACTAATTAGAAGCCACAGGTCCTGAATAATTACTGTTACTCTTTTCTAGAATGAAACTCAACTATGTCCAATACACTTCTGTACACAATTCTTCCTCCAAAGTAAAGCTAGGAATAAAATGCTCTATTTTTTCAGTGCCATAATAGCAAATTAGCATAGAATTAGCCCAAAAAGGCATTTGGAATTTGATTCCTTGCAGGACTAGTGGGCTACTGACTTCTTCCAGATATAGAATTATGGATGTGCATGATTTTTATTTTGTGTGTTTGTTTTGCTTCTGTAAAAGAGGGCAATGGAATTTGCATGAGGAAGTCCAGGAGAGAGGAATGCAATGGAGAGAATGCAGGTGTCAACCCCCAAGGAAATGGAGCAGATGAAGGACAAACTTCAATTGAGCACAAATGAGATGGAACCCAGGGACTCCCAAAAATGCCTGGGGAAGGCTCTGAGGAGGAACTGAGCGTCCATATGAGAAAGAGGACATATCGTATCTGGGAAAGGTGTCATTATAAAAGTTAACATATCTGTACCCGTATTTGTACTTCATCATAGTACATAGGACCCAGGCCACACCCTGCTTTTTTCCTTTAAGGGCTGCTTGATAATTAACACCTGCTCAAATAAAGTGACTCAAAACTCCTTGCAGGAAACAGTTTATGAAGCAACTGGATAAAGAAATAGGAAGGGGACAGGAGGAGAAAATAAGTGAGAAAAATACTTTACACTTGGTCAAAATATTAGTATTTCATGTTTGTGTCTTAAGGCATAACATCACCACCACCTCTGAAATAAAGCACTAGTCATATAGAGATAGACCAGTTAAGACAAGTATATGTACTGGTTCCAAAAAGACATTTTAAGAAGTGTGGTATGAAGTTCATCCAGAGCCACAGAAGATGGGCCATGATACTTTGTAGTCTTAGGTCCTGCTACTCCAAGGACCAGAAGCATCAGTAATTCCTGTGAGCCTGTCAGAAATTCAGTATCCCAGGTCTGACTCAAGACCTACTATATCTGCTTTCTTACAAGATCTCAGGTGATCCATTTGCACGTTAAAATTCACATCCAGCTCATATTACTGGTCTTCACCCTTTAAAGGTGAGACAGTAAGGAGAAGAATGTAAAACAGAGGATTTCTGAAAATAATGAAGGTATCTCTCCTTTATTTCTTGCCTATTCCATGAAGAAAGAAGCTTTCCAAAGTGCAAAAGAGCATATTTTGTGTAACGAATAATGAGCAATTAGAAAGCATACATATATCTGTTTATCTTCACAAAAGGAATCACTGGACAGATAATTCAGAAAATAGTAAATTGAGTTACTTACAAGATGTGAGAGGAGAGAACAGGGTAGAAAGGTTATGCAGGGACTGACACTTCTCTGAGAGTATCTATTAGTAAGTTTTGATTTATAGACGCATGTTAATGTTCTACATATTAAAAAATTAAAATGAAATCAATACTGATGAGAAGAGGAAAGGAAAACCCTAAAATCATAAAACCCAAAACAAACTAAAACAAACAAGCCAATCATATTTCAAGTAAATACCATAAACACAATGAAGGAGAAAAAACAAAGAGCTAACCCAAGTAATTTATAAACGTTGTATTTGACTGCATACCCTCTGTCTTGGGCAAGATTGAAGATAGAGCAGCAAACAAATCCTGGACTCATTTTATTACATTTGTTTCTTGTACAGGTATTGGAAAAACAATTCCAAAACTATTTTAAATGCTATTATAGAATTGAACAGATAAGTAAATGTATTGATGCTGTCAGAAGCCAAGGGCCAATGCCTGCTTGAGACATACACCAGTAGCCAAAGGGTAGAGAGTCATTCCCTTGAGCCTGGCATCAATCATAGCTCACCCAGGAATAAAGACCGGCAGAGGGGGTCCCATGGAGACACACAGAGGAGAAAGCGAGGGGAAATTGGAGTCAGAGATGGGAGTAACACAACCACAAGCCAAGAAAAGGCTGTAGCAAAGACAATCTGGGTGAGGTAAGGAGCAAATACCACCCCCCACCAAGGCCAGAACCAAGGTCTATGACTCTTCCCACACCTTGATTTTAGACTTCCAGCCTCCAGGAGTGTGGAAAATAAATTTCTGCCATTTTTAACCACCAAGTTGGTGGTAACTTGTTACAGCAGCCTCGGGAAGCCTGTAAAGTAGATATATTATTGCTCCCCGTTTGGGGAGGGACATACTAACTAAAACAGGAACTTTTCCCTCCTGGAGATCTACTCATGATCAAAACTCTTCCCTCTAATTCACCTTCCCTGACCCCAACTTGGGAAGTCCCCTTTCCTAAAAAAAAAATTAAAAAATAAAATAAAATGTAAACACAGTAGCCTGTAAAAAAAAAAAAAAGTAGATATATTATTATCTTCACCTACCAGATAAGGAAATAGAGGCATGAAGAGGTCAAGTTACTTAACCAACGTCCAGAAACAGTAAACAGCAGAGATAGTATTTGCCCAAGAAATCTGATTCTCACCACAGCCCTTATAAACACTATTTCATAGTCTTTCTATTGTGTAGTCATTAGAGAAGATAACCGTAGACGGTGGATATCTTTCCATATTGAAACGTTATTATGTAGAAAAGCAAGTTACAGGATTATACGTAGGATACTTCGTTAAATGAACGTGTAACCTCGCCTCCGTAACAGTTCATAGAAATGCTGGGTAAAGAGTTACATGAAATAAATACCTAGTGGGGCTCAAAAGAAAAGAAAATCCTCAACAGCAGAAAGAAGGAAGGAACATAAAGCCAAAGTGATAAGCTTGTGAGCAAGAGCTTGAGTTTAATATCCAGGAGGAAGCAAAAGACTTCATTTCAGAAAACACGAGGGAGTGGAAATGGGAACCCCTGCATAAAACCGATTCCTAAAGGGCTGTCCCTTAGAAAAGGAGACTAAGATGAGCTCCACTCACTTCCAGGGAAGGAACAAGAAAGTTTGTCTTTATGGGCAAATGATCCCCCATTAGAAATAGGAAACCCACGCCTATTACCCACAGGTGTGTGGGCTCTCAATTTAATATACCCCACAAGGTGGGACTCCCCAGCCAATAAATTAATGTAAAAATGGGCCCAAATGAGTGACCCTCCAGAGATTTCCAGCAAAAGCAAACACAGAATTGTTTACAAACAAGCCTTCCCAACACCAGAACATTCTAAGGCGCGCGCACACACATATAAGTATATTCTCTCTGAAAATGTGCTCACAATAAAAAACATTACAAACACAGGATAAAAGAGTCATCATGAGGGACAGCAGCTACAGGAAGGTTTGTATGCTCAGTGACTATAAACATTGAGGCTTCAAATCATAAAATAGAAGGACTTGAGGCCTTAAGAAAAGGGCATGCACTAAGCAAAAAAATAAATAAATAATAATAATAATAGATTAGGAAATGCTGAAGGGAACCTCTAGAAGTGAAAATGTAAAATTCAAGGAACACAGGTGTGAGGAAATCATATAAAATGCTGCAACAAGAGATAAAGAGATAGGAAATATGAGAGAGAGGCTAAGAGAGATGAGAAGGTTAAAAGTGTATCTAACTGAAATTCCAGCGCTGGAGAAACTAGAGAATGAGGTAAAAGCAATAATCAAAATACAATGGCTGAGTGAATTTGTGAGAACTGATGATAGACCTGGGTATTGATGTCAGTCTAAGCAGAAAACAGCATACTCAAACTAGGAAGGAGAAAAGTTTAATAAAATGGTGACTGTTTTGAAAGGTGAGAGTAGAGAAAAAGTAACAAGGAACGTGGGGAGCTGGTTAGAGCAAGAGTCAAAAGGAGAAAAGGAGGGAGAAGTCCTCAAAACCTGAGGAAGAACTGTATGAAGAAGGTTGCCCAGAACAGCAGTGGTGCCTTCAGTGGAGGGATGCATCCAACCTTTGAGAAAACCAGCCTGGAGGAAGCCTGGAGATTAACATGTCGAACTCATACTCCTCAGGCCCTTACTCTGCTGATGCCTCCCATTAAAGAAACTCCACTGGAAGTCAAAGGCCAAGAAAAGATACAATCCATCCATCAGCTTTCTGGGTTCAGGGCCCTCAGGTGAAGGAGTAGTAACAACAACCATTGTAGCCCCACCCTACTTTATCTGTTTTTCTAGAGCCTGCCCACTTTGTAACTAGTCCCTAGGCAGTGTGCCATCCTCTTGTCTCCCAGGACTTGACAGCCTTTGCTGATAGGTACATATACGCACACACATGTATCTAAGTGGATGGGGAAGAAAAGATGAGAGAGAACTACCATTTTGATGATTTGGGTTTGTTTTTTATTTTTGCTTATTATATTTTCTAATTCTTCTATAGTGAACATGGACTGTAATCACACAAAAGATAGATCTTGTAATAATACTAAGAGTATGTAGAAATTATAAATTCCTAACCAATTCATTCATTACTATACTGACATCTTCCCTACCCCAGACTCACTGCCTGATGTCAGAACTAGAGACATAAATCAATGATTTCACCGAGGGAAAAAAAAGAGAGAGAGAGGGAGGGAGAGATTCAAACCAGGTATTGGGGAGTAGTTTGTAAATAGCAAATTATCTTATAGACAGGGTTATATGTATCCTTACTTAAGCTCAGTAAAATATAATCTCCAAAGTAGTGCATGGCCAGGTTTGTGAAGTTGACATCCTGGCCTGTGGAAGGCAACAAGAAGACCTACAAAACCTAAGTTGTATCTGAGGGTTCATGTATGCAGAAATAAATTTGCATTTAAAAAGACAGCAGTGAAATTATGTCTCTGGCTATCTAGAATACTTTAAGAAATAGGGAGCTGAGCCTTCACCTTGGCCAAAATTGAAGCTTGACATTACATGCATATGTGCTTGCTAGATTTTTTTTGAATCTATCCACACAGCTAATCATTGCCTGGAATTCAAATATCCTTATGATAGGGCTTGCACTGAAATCTAGTTTTTGATGGATTAGAAGGCGGGTCCTCATTTCATCTCTTGCTTCAGAATGTCGCTACCGGGAATGCGACAACTCCCTTCTCCACTAAGCTGGCCTGGATTCAGAGGAAAGAGCGCCATCTACTGCAATGCGTCACAAATACAGAAATTCGCTGTGCTTTCCCCAAAGGCATTCCCACTGGATTGCTCCAGCTCAGACTAGCTTGTGAGAATTAATGAGATTTCAGCTAGGGGTTGGAAGGATGGGAACCTCCGGCCACAGGCCAACACTTAACCATATTTAAAATCCCAGCTCTTTGATGAAAACTTTTTGTTATCAACGTCGTAATGCTATTAGGCAGGGATAATGATTGATGGAAGTCATTTTATGAGGCAGTCAGAAGCAAGTGTCAGTTTCTTGGCGTTTATATGAGAAACAACATCATCAGCCCAATTCTCTGATGAGGAGTGCAGGAGGATATAAAAGCCAGCAAAGATAGCTGGAAGCCCTTAACAGACGCTGCTCCTTCCTCACACCCCTACCCACAGCCCTGGAGAGATTACCCAAGTCCAACTTTCTTTATCACAGATAGAAACTCATGCTCAGGAAGACAAAAGGAGGCACTGAAGCTACACATACAGTGATCTTATGTTCTGCAAAAAGTAGACTTGTGTACCTCTCAAACAGGGCAGAGTAACAGGTGTAAACTCAGAAAGCAGGCAAGAAACGAGACTCGGTGGTCCAGGCAGCATCACAGAAGATTCCACCAATAATTGACAGAGAGCTTCACAAGTGACCAGCAGTTAGTCCCCAGGAGATGAAATGCAAATGCAACTGTCTTTGGACTTTGGTTCAACCCTTCACTGGCATGCAAACGCACATATACCTCTTCCAGCTTTAAAAGTCTGTGGCAACTTATACCCACGTTAAACTGAGCAACAAACACAAAACATAGCTCTAAGCAGCATGGAAACCAGAATCCCCTGGCCTTTCTCAGTGCTTTATGAATACCTACCCCATCACCCAAAAACTCAGGAGTTTTATATTTAGTAGCTCTGTATTTGTGTCTATAGCATTTCCAGGCTGTTATCCCTTTCACAGGGTCCTCTTATTATCAAATTGAAAGCTATGCAGGTGGGGAAAACCCTCAAATTAATAGATCTATTAAGTAATTATAGATGCCACATTCCCTACCATTCACTGCTTTGCCTTTCATTCCTCCTGCTCAGTTAAGAGTCGCCTCACCACTCACACTTTCAACCATTCATTTGTGGGTCTTTCAAGCCATCTGTGTTAAATCCTGCCTTCTAGCTGTCTTAGAATGCAATGAGCCGGTAGCTTTCCCACAAAGAGTAAAGTACTCTCTGTTATGACAGCAAAGTTTTAGACTGAATGGGCAATCTAACCACTGTTCTTGGCTCATCCCTGGTGTTTTACCAAGGATTAGACTTTGAAGAGTCTGGCACACATGCCAACAAACCCCTCGCATGGTCCCAAGCCATGTCCACCTTTCCATTTCCACATCAGAACTGTTAGACATGAGTATACATACACACGCTTTAGTAGAGGGAAGCATAAGATTAAAAGCCATCAACTTTCCATGGTGCAATCCTTGTATGTGTCTCATTCTCCTTCTTCCTATCAGCAACACCTTAAAACTGTTTTGCCTTCCTAACTCCCTTTTCTCACCACTTCCTTCCTTCTTCACAGAGAAAAAAATGGAAACAAGAACAATGAACTCTTTCACTTCCTGCTCCCCCATCTTTTCTCTGCCTCCATTCCTAACCATAGCTCTGTCCCTATGAGATGTTCCTCCTCGTACCCAAGACTAATCCTTCCACCTGAGCTCCCATCCCAAGCATTCCCACTACCCCAGAGACCTGGCTGTGCCATCATTCTGAATATTTTCATTCAGGACTTTTACATTCTCAGATGTGAAAGGAAGAAAAAGAAAGAAAGAGAAAGGAAGGAAAGGTAGAGAAGGAACGAGAGCAGGGGAGGACAGGGAAGACAATGTCCTCAATACAACATCCCCTCTGATTTTCAGACTCTTTTTTCTCCCTGCACAGACAAATTAGCAATAAAAGTGCTAATTTGTACATATTTCCCCATTTCCTCACCAACTATTCTTTCCTCAACTCAATAGTCAGTATTCAGCCTCCACCCTTTCACTAAATGCTAATTAAAGTGCTTTTGGACCGCTACATATGTGGTGCATCACATGTTGACTGGCCTATGACAAAAGCTCAATAAATGTTAGCACAGGTATAAAACCTTTCTGGCCAATCTCCCCCTAATTGGTAAACCAAATGGGTACTTTCCAGTTCCTCCCTTAATTGACTTTTCTCCATCAGCAATGCCTTTTTCTCTGAAATGTCTCCCATTGGCTTCCAAGTCCCTTCTGTGTACCTCTGTCAACTTCTTATCAGTCTTCTTTAAGGGCTCATACCCCCAATGTCTTTGTTGCGTGACTGAAGACACGAGGGGCTGCAGCTTTGACATACATGAGACATACATGTGGGGATTTCTAACCCCACATGCCTTAAATGAGTACTACTTTTAGTCTTCATCTCTTGGGTGTACCAATTTATTAATTCTCATAAAAGCAACCACCACCTATATAATTATAAATGCAATATGGTACCATGATGACTAACATCTCAGAACTCTATCTTTTGTATTCATTTGACAAATGTGTAATGAATGACTACTATGTGCCAGTTCTAAGGTCCTCTCTCCAATGAACTTCTCCACTGAAATGATTCACTATCATCTAAATTCAGTATGTCCAAAACATGAGTTATCTCCCCACATGCAAGCATGTGAGCGCACACACATGCTCCTCCCCTGCTCTTTTTCTTTCCCATTTCAAGTAAGTGATACAACCCATCTACCAAGTCAACCTAGAGACAAATTTCATAACAATATTAAAATCTCTTTTTACCCACCTCTACACCAAAATACTCACCAAGACCTGCAGATTTCATCTCCTAAATGTTCTAGACTCAGTGCCCTCTTCTCCAGACCACTGTCCTTGCCTCATTTTAAGCCTTCACCTTTTTCACCTGCACTACTGCAAAGCCTCTTAACTGGTCTCTCATTTTAGTCTTAATCCCTGTCAAGCCATTCTCCAAGATGACCTTTCTAAAATACAATCTAATAATAGGACTTTTCTGTCAAAAAAATTCAGTGAATTTTGACTGCTCCAAAATAAAATCCAAGTTCATAAAAGTGCCATCCAGGGCTCCCCTCTACCTGCCCAGGATCACATCTTAGCACCCACTCTCCTACCTGTATTTGTGCTCATGGTTTCCCATGCCCTTTCACTCCTCCAAACTTTTGCACACACTGGTACCTCTGCTCAGTGCCTTTCCAACCTCTTCTTGTCTATTCAGGTTTGTTCATTTTTCAAATTCATTTCATCTCCTCTAGAATATTTTTTCTGCCTTCCCCTCACATCCTTGGTCTGATTTAGGTGCTTCTTCCTTGGGAATCCCAAAGCACTCTGTACTTTCTTCTACCCTTCCACTTACCCACACTTTCATGTGGCCATATTCTATACTTTGTAACCTCCGTGAGGCCAGGGATCATCACTGTTCAATAACTTCAGCCCCTATCACAGTATCTACAATATAGTAGGTATCCAGTAAGAGTGCTGAATAAATGTTGAACAATGGAAGAATTGTGATAAATAATTATTTTGGTAAATCTATGGTAAATAATTCCCTAGGCCTCATCAGCTAAGGCCACCAATAAAGTTGTATTAACAATTTCCACTGACCCTATCCCCCACCTTTAGGCCCCTACCTTTTCATGTTGGAGCTCAGACTCTAAAAATACACACAGGCACACACACTCACAGTGGAACGTACTCAGGAAATTGCTAAACATGAATCCTTCAGGCTGCAAGGGCTTCCTATTCCCCTGACCCCAGAACAGTGTCCATCGATCATTGATGCCTCTTTCTGGCACCACCGCTGATGCCACAAAGCCTTCATGATGGTGGTCTCTTACAAAAGAGGAGAAAAGGAAGCAAGCAGAGAAAACTTAGCTTTTCCATCAGAAGCACCCCAAAACAATACAGCTTATGCTTCAATTTTTTACATACCTTTCTTTTTTATTTATTTGTTTATAGAGACAAGGTCACTCTCTGTCACCCAGGCTAGAGAGCAGTGGCAGCCTTGAACTCCTGGGTTCAAGTGATCCTCCTGCCTCAACCTCCCAAAGTGCTGGGAATACAAATGTCAGCAATCACACCTGGCCTAATTACATACCTTTGGGTAAAACTTCTCTCTTACCACTAATTTGCACACCCCTGCTCTTCATGGGGCCCAGACAAGGTTAGCAGTGGTTGATATCAGAGAAATATGAGTGATGGACACTGAGCTGATTCAGGCTCTTTTCCCTTCCAACAATTACAGCATTCTTGACAGGGGAAGCTGATCTACCTGCCTCCTGTCTCCCTCTGCATTAGTGTTCAGCACCCCACTCTCTACCCTACCTGTCCCAGTAGTTCATTGTTTATGGTTAACTGTCATTTATATCAAACAAGGACAACTTTCCCTGCCACACCATGCCTCAGACACTGCTGGCACTGGATACAAAGTGGTAAAAAAGGCAATCAAACCATCATGGAGGCAATAGAGCATAGACGTGAAGGCCCAGAATGCTGGAGCTAGACCACCTGGGCTCACACCCTAGATCTGCTACTTTCTACCTTTTTGACCTTGAGCAAGACACTTTAACCTCTCTGTTCCTCAGTTTCCCTATCTGTAAAATGGTGATGAAGTTCATACTTTATAGTGATAGATGTTACGATGAACATGAAGTTAAGTCATGTTCAATAACATTGTCTGGCACATAGCAAGTATAGCAAATATTCTATAAAAGCTACCTGGTATAATTATGGTGTAGAGGGGATATACTATAAAATAAAATAAAATAAATGAGTAAGCAAAATAATTACTGATTGTAATACATGTAACAAAGAATAACAGCATTGAGAGTGGGTTATTTTAGTGGGTTATTACCTAGAACATAATTTGAGACCTGAATGTTGAGAAGGAGTCAGCCACACAATAGCTGGGAAAAGAAAATTCCTGACAGAGGGATAGAAGGAGCAGCAAATGCAGAGTCCCTTAAACAGAAAGGAACTTGGGGAGCCAGAACACTGAAGGAGGGTCAGTGAGCTGAGCAGAGTGAGCAAGGCGCAGAACAGTGTGGGAGGAGAGAGGGAGGTCCAGATTGTGCAGGGCTATAGGGCTGCAATAGGAAATTTCTATTTCATTCTAAGTTAAATGGAAAGCCTTTGGAGAATTTTATGCCAGGAAGTGACATTATCTAATCTACATGTTTTAACATTACTCTGACTAGTGGATTAAAGGGTAAGCAATAGGAGAAAGATAATTAGGAGGCTTCTGCAGCCATCAGGGATAGAGACTCTGATGAATGTCACTAAGAAGGAGGCCGTGGAGATAACAATGAATATATGGTCTGGTTATCTGCAGAGATGATGCAGTGGTCTCTGCAGCAGGGCAGAGCTGGCTGGAGCAGAAAAGGTTAAGAGAAGTTAAATTAACTGCCCTTCCCATAACCTGAAAGGGAGTGATATCTTTCTTTGAAAACATGGTTTTCCATAGAAGACAGATTGTCACTATTTTCCACAACACAAAGTACTGATTTACTGAATGCCCGCATTGGGATTTAGCTCTGGGGTTGGTAGAAATGATTTTGTTTTTACACAGAAATACCTGCAATTTCTCCTGATACATGTTCCTGCAGCTGCCGTTTTTTAAGTCATCAAAATTATTTTTACAACTCTCCTGCATAATAAAAAAGCAAACAAAAATAGGCATTACATATGCCTATTTAATAGAAGTATTAATTGATATCATTTAAGTCATTTATAAAGCAATAGATTTCAATTTTATAATTTTTGTGTATGTTGTGGTACTTTGTGAGCCCTCTACTTCTTTGTAGTAAATATGTAAATATTTATAAATATTTTCTAGAAATTGGGAATGATTTTATTTTAAATGAGTAGATTAATTTTATAATTTTCCTTTATAAATATTTATGGTCACATACATGATTAGTGCTTATGTGACACACTTAGTCAAGAATGTCACCTGAAATAAGGAAATGAAATTTATTTCACAAGAGTTTTAGAAATTCACTCTAGCAAAATGGAGCAAAATAAAGACTACAGACAAAGTTTTTAGTGAATGACTACAGGCAGAGTCTTTAGTCTTTTTAGTGTCTGTTTAACCTGAACACTCTGCCTATACCCTCTTTTTTTTTCTGGCTCAGGTTTCATACATACTGAAGATTTTAAAGTCATTGTTTGATATTCTTTTCCCTGTGCCCCAATTTAATTGAAGCTTTTTCTCTTGTAGTCCCTCTCCTCACTAAAAAGTAGGTTTCATACAAGAAAAGTATTATCAAACATTGTAACTACAAAAATAACCTCAAATCAACATATATTTATCAAATGACTAATATTTGATAAAACTCCCTTCTCTGTATAATCTGATCCCAAACTCCATTTTTTCTTTTTTTTTCTTTTTTATTAAATCATAGCTGTGAACATTAATGCAATCATGGGGTACAATGTGCTAGTTTTATATACAATTTGAAATATTTTTATCAAACTGGTTAACATAGCCTTCACGGCCTTTTCTTAGTTATTGTGTTTACACATTTATATTCTACATCTAGTAAATTTCACATATACACTTGTAAGATGCACCGTAGGTATGATCCCACCAATTACTCTCCCTCTACCCATCCTCCCCGCTCCCCTCCCCTCCCTCTCCCCTTTCCCCTTCTTCTTGAACTATAATTGGGTTATAGCTATCATAAGAAAGATATAAATTGGTTTCATCGTAAGACTGAGTACATTGGATACTTTTTCTTCCATTCTTGAGATACTTTGCTAAGAAGAATATGTTCCAGCTCCAGCCATGTAAACATGTAAGAGGTAAAGTCACCATCATTCTTTAAGGCTGCATAATATTCCATGATATAAATATACTACAATTTATTGATCCATTTGTGGGTCGATGAGCACTCAGGCTTCTTCCATGACTTAGCAATTATGAATTGGGCTGAAATAATCATTCTGGTACAAATATCTTTGTTATAATGTGATTTTTGGTCTTCTGGATAAATACCTAGCAGAGGAATTGTAGGATCAAATGGCAGGTCTATTTTTAGATCCTTAAGTGTTCTCCAAACATCTTTCCAAAAAGAATTTTGCATTCCCACCAGCAATGTAGAAGTGTTCCCTTTTCTCCACATCAACTCCAACATCTCTAGTTTTTGGATTTTGTGATGTGGGCCAATCTTACTGGAGTTAGATGACATCTCAAAATAGTTTTTTTTTTTTTTTTTTTTATTAAATCATATCTGTGTACAATAATTCAGTCATGGGGTACAGTCAAAATAGTTTTGACTTGCATTTCTCTGATGATTAAGGATGATAAGCATTTTTTCAATGTGTCTGTAGGCTGTGCACCTATTTTTTTCAGAGAAGTTTCTCTTCAAGTCCTTTGCCCACCCTGATATGGGATTGCTTATTCTTTTCTTCCTAATACATTTGAATTCCCTGTGGATTATGGTTATTAAACCTTCGTCGAGACATAACCTGCAAATATCTTCTCCCCTTCTGAGGGCTGTCTGCTTGCTTTACTTACTGTGTTCCTGGCTGTGCAGAAGCTTTTTAGTTTGATCAGGTCCCAGTAGTGTATTTTTGATGCTCCTTCAATTGCCCGGGGAGCTCCTCCTCATAAAATATTCGCCTAGGCCAATTCCTTCAAGAGTTTTCCCTGAACTTTCTTCTAGTATTTTTATAGTTTCATGTCTTAAGTTTAAATCTTTATTCCAGTGAGTGTCTAACTTAATTAATAGTGAAAGGTGTAAATCCAGTTTCAGTCTTCTATAGGTTTCCAGCCAGTTCACCCAGAACCATTTGTTAAATAGGGAATCTTTTCCCCCATTGAATGTTTTTAATTGGCTTGTCAAAGGACAAATAACAGTAAGTAGCTGGGTTCATCTCTTGGTTCTCTATTCTGTTCCATACATCTACCTCTCTGTTTTTGTGCCAGTACCATGCTGTTTTGATCACTATTGATTTGTAGTGTAGTCTGAGGTCTGGTAGCATAATTCCTCCTGTTTTGTTTTTATTTCTGAGTAATTTTTTGGTTATTCGAGGTTTTTTCTGATTCCATATAAAATGATGTATTATTTTTTTGAGATCTTTAAAGTATGACAATGGAGCTTTAATAGGGATTGCATTAAAATTGTATATTGCTTTGTGTTCTGTGGACATTTTATCAATGTTAATTCTTCCCATACATGAGCATGGTATGTTTTTCCATTTGTTAACATTTCAGCTATTTCTTTTCTTAGAGTTTCATAGTTCTCTTTATAAAGATCTTTCACGTCCTTGGTTAGGTAAACTTCCAAATATTTCATCTTCTTTGGCACTACTGTGAATGGAATAGAGTCCTTGACTATTTTTTCAGCTTGGCTATTGTTGGTATATATAAAAACTACAGATTTATGAGTGTTGATTTTATAACCTGAGACACTGCTGTATTCCTTGATCACTTCTAAGAGTTTTCTAATAGAATCTCTGGTGTTTTCAAGATATACAATCATATCATCTGCAAAGAGTGAATGTTTGATCTCTTCTGACCCTATATGGATACACTTGATTGCCTTTTCTTCTTCTTCCCTAATTGCAATGGCTAAGATTTCCATTACAATGTTAAATAGCAATGGAGACAATGGACACCCTTGCCTGGTTCCTGATCTGAGTGGAAATGATTTCAGTTTAACTCCATTCAATACAGTATTGGCTGTGGGTTTGCTGTAGATGGCCTCTATCAGTTTAAGAAATGTCCCTTATCCAAAACTTTTTCTGCACCAATTGAGAGAATCATATGGTCTTTGCTTTTTAATTTGTTTATGTGAAGAATTATATTTATAAATTTACATATATTGAACCAGCCTTGAGACCCTGAGATAAAACCCACTTGGTCATGATGCATAATTTGTTTGATGTGTTGTTGGATTCTCTTTGTTAGGATCTTATTGAATATTTTTGCATCAATATTCATTAATGATATTGATCTATAATTTTCTTTTCTTGTTGGGTCTTTTCCTGGTTTAGGGATCAAGGTGATGTCTGGTTCATAGAATGTGTTAGGTAGTATTCCTTATTTTTCTATATTTTGGAAAAGGTTGAGTAATATAGGCACTAGTTCCTCTTTAAAGGATTGGTAGAATTCTGATGTGAAGCCATCTGGTCCCGGGATTTTATTTTTGGAGAAATTTTGTATAGTTGATGCTATTTCAGAACTTGATGTAGGCCTATTAAACATTTCCACTTCATTCTGGCTAAGTCTTGGTAGGTTGCATGCCTCCAAGTATTGGTCAGTTTCCTTCAGATTGTCATATTTTTGATAATAAAGTTTCTTGTAATATTCGTTAAGGATTTTTTGAATTTCTGATGAGTCTCTTGTTATCTCATCTTTACCATTTCTGATTGATGAAATTAGAGATTTTACTCTTTTTTTTCTGGTTAAGTTAGCTAAAGGTTTATCTATTTTATTGACCTTTTCAAAAAATCAACTTTTTGATTCATTGATCTGTTGTATAATTCTTTTGTTTTCAGTTTCATTTAATTCTATTCTAATTTGGGTTATTTCTTCTGCTGGGTTTGGGATTGGAAAGTTCTTCCTTTTCCCGTTGCTTGAGATGTCCCATTAAGTTGTTAACTTCCTCTCTTTTCATTCTCTTGAGGAAGGCTTGCAGAGCTATAAATTTCCCTCTTAGGACTGCCTTTGTGGTATCCCAGAGGTTCTGATAATTAATGTCTTCATTATCATTTTGTTCCAAAAATTAGGTAATTTCCTTCTTAATCTCATCTATGACTCAGCTATCATTCAGCATAAGGTTATTTAGTGTCCATGTTTTTCTATGAGTATGCAGATTCCCGTTGTTACTGAGTTCAAATTTTATTCCATGATGGTCCAAGAAGATGCAAGGAATAAATTCTATTGTTTTTAATTCACTGAGGTTAGACTTGGGACTTATGATGTCATTGACTTTGGAGTATTTTCCAAGGGCTGATGAGAAGAATGTGTATTCAGTTTTGTTAGGATGAAATGTTCTGTAGATGTCTGCTAAATCCAAATGCTGAATGGTTAAGTTTAAGTCTAAAATTTCTTTGCTCAGCTTCTTATTGGAGGATCTATCCAACACTGCTAAAGGAGTGTTAAAGTCTCTGACTATTATGATGCTGGATGAAATCAAATTGCACATGTCTGTTAGAGTTTCTCTTATGAATTGAGGCACATTCATGTTGGGTGCATAAATATTAATAATTGAAATCTCATCATATTGAGTACTACCCTTAACAAACATGAAGTGACCATCCTTATCTTTCCTTACTTTTTTTTTGTTTGTTTAAGGCCTATTATATCTGCAAATAACATTGCAACACCTGCTTTCTTCTGATTTCATTGCCAGAAACATAGATGACCATCCCTTTACCCTGAGTCTATATTTATCTTTTAAGGTAAGATGAGATTCTTGTATGCCGCAGATATCTGGCCTGAACAGCAAACCTGTGCCCCTGTAGAGGACAATTTAAGCCATTCACATAAATTGAGAATACTGATAAGCCTGGTAGAATTTTGGGTATCAAGTCTTTTAGAAGTCCAGTGGACATTTTTAATCCTTTCACCACTGTGGGGAAGTTGGAATTTGATCAAAAGCTTCTGAGTGAGTTTACTTTTGTGGTGGAGGATTGCACTGGTCATTATGAAGGATAGGTCTGAGAATATCCTGGAGAGCCAGTTTAGTTATGGCAAATTTCTTCAACATGTGAATGTCATCAAAGTACTTAATTTCTCCTTCATAAATGAACCTCAGTTTAGCTGTATATAGGATCCTGGGTTAAAAGTTATTTTGTTTTAGGAGATTAAAAGTCAATGACCACCCTCTTCTAGCTTGAAATGTTTTAGCAGAGAGATGTGCAGTCATTCTAATACTCTTCCCCTTGTAGGTTATGGTTTTCTTACGTCTGGCTACTTTCAGAATTTTCTCCCTCATATTAACTTTAGTGAAGTTAATTATGATGTGAATGGGGGATGTCTTATTCAGGTTGAGTCATGCTGGGGTTCTGAAACTGTCTGCTATCTGAATTTCAGAATCTCTTGGCATGTCTGGAAATTTCTTCTTCATAATCTCATGAAGAAGGGCCTCTGTGCTTTGTAAACCCACTTCATTGCCTTCAGGAATTCCTATAGGGTGAATATTAGTTTTCTTTGAATTATCCCAAAGCTCTCTGAGAGAATGATCCAGTTTTGCTCTCCATTTCTCTTCCTCTTGGAGCACTTGAGAACGTTCAAAAGCTTTGTTGTCAATGTCAGAAATGCTTTTGTCTGCTTGCTCCATTCTGTTACTGAGAGATTCTACTGTATTTCTCAGATCTTTGAAGGCTGCAAATTCTTGTCTCAGTGTGTCAAAATCTTTGATGATTTTGTCTTTGAATTCATTGAATTCTTGAGACAACTTTTGAATTGCTCGTTGAATTTCTAATTTCAACTTTACCTTCATTTTATTAATCTTATTTGTAATCCAAACTCCGAATCAATTTGTGACATCTCAGCCATTTGTCTATGAATGGGATCTTCAGTTGTATCTGCCATATCGTTCCTTGGGGTAATTGATCTACTCTGGTTATTCATGTTACCAGAGTTTTTCTGTTGATTCTGCCCCATGATTATTTTACACCATTTGGCTAGATGAGCAGATAAGGTCAAGTTGGGTTGGGGGGTTCTTGGAGTAGTGATTAACCAGCCCTTTGCCCAAGAGCCATGACTGGTGTCTGTACCTTTTCCCCTAGAACTTTGCAAAGGACCCATACAGTGTTATGGCCTGAGACACTGGGGACTTACTTGGTGTGGTGGGGCTAAGTGGATCTTTCTTGTTTTCAGCTGGTCTCTGTCCTACCCTAGTGAATTACTTGCTCTGGGTTGAAGTCTCAGTTGTGGAAATACCAGCAATTAAGTCACCCCGCCCCCACGGACAACAACTGGAAAAGGAAAATCAAATCTTCCCACAACCACATACTCAGGGTACCACTTTGGATAGTCCTCAGGTGATTGATTGAGTCTGAGAGATCCAAATAATTGTCCCAGACAGTACCCAGTCTCAAGTGAGGGAGTTCAAAAGGTCTCTGGCAACTAGATAGCAGGGGTCTGTTGGCAACTTGAGTATGACTCGTTCTGGTGCACCAAGGAGTCAGAAGGACCCCCCCACCCCAGCAAATAAATTAATCTGGGAAGTGTGATGCCTCCTTCCCCACCTTGCACCTCTGTCACATCCAATCACTGGTAACTCCGCAGGGCTATGACCCAGTTCCCTCCAATGAGCAGATGCTCCAGGGGTTTGAGCTTGCCTGAGTCACAGAGAGATCTTATGTCTCCTCTGCCAGGTCTCTGCACTCTGCCACCATCCAGTAGGGGAAGCTGAAGCCTGACAACCTCAGGTGGTTAATGGAAGCTGGGGTGTTTCACTCAGTTCCAGCCCCACCCCTGATTGATGATGCTGACACTTATATTTGAGCAAAATTTGTGATTCTGTCCTGGACGTTTTCCCCTGTGGACCAGGCACTGTTTGAGTTCACAGAAGCTGTGACTCAGCCCTGGTCTGTGCCACTGCCCAGAACTGGTGTTTCTCTTTCCCCTGCTGTCTGTGTTGGGGTGTGTGCAGCTCACCCTCCGCTTGGAGTTCCAGCCTTTGCCTGCCTGCCTTTCTTTGTCTCAGCTATGATCCCCTGAGGACCGAGTGTTTCTTAGGCTCACTAAAGCAGTCCTCTGATTCATCCCTGCCCTGGGAATATGCCATCTCTGTGCACACATCTTCAATTCTCTGTTCTGCCATGCTCCACCCAGGCCAGTACCACCTCAGGCATACCCTTTGCTCTTGGGGTCTGCAGTCCCAGATCTATTCCACCAGTGTCTGCCACTGGAGAAGATGCCCAACTTTCTCCGGTTGCCCAGATAGATAGGGAATGTCCTTCCAAAATATCCCCAGGGGTGTGATCCATATTGTTCCCACTGCCACCACTGCTACTCTGTGCTGGGGGGCACCGCCTCTCTCTTTCCCATATGGTTCTTTCAGTCCACCATTTTCTCCTTACCCCTGTGCCACAGAATCAGCACACACCTGCAACAGCCAACGCCCTGTCCACACCTCTCAAGAAAATGCCCAAGAATCTGGACTCCATGGGGGACAGGCTTCCAGATCTCAGGGTCAGAGTGAGGTGGAGTGCTGGTAGTTCAGAATTGCAGGTAAAGAATATAGACAGTATTATGCCTGGCAGGAGAGTGCCATGGCACCTTAGTAGGGGAAGGAGGTCTGGTTTTTAGAGGGTCTCTCGTGTGGAATAAAATGGGAGGCCATTTGTTTGTAGAAATTATACTGCGAGCTGTTCTCATGGGGGACCCCATCCACTTGGCGATGGATTTTGTACCTTTTGTGTATCCTTGGGATTGCAACTCACCTCAGCAGGGTTGATGTGTGTTCTTCAACCTTCAACCTTGGCTCAGTTCCAAACCATCAGCTTACTTGCTAAACTCTAGTCCTTTAAGTCTCCTTCTGGATGGGAGCCTCTGTGGAAAGCTGGCTCCAGTCGGCCATCTTGCCTCCACCCCCTGCCCCAAACTCCACTGTTTCATCTCAACTAAAAATAAAGCACACATAGGATTGTGTCACCTAAAGAAGTAAATAGTTTCTTAAACAAAGAAAGCAGAGGACAGCTATGTTCAGAAGGAAATAAAGAAAAATACAAGAAAACCACCCAAACTTAAGAGCTTTTTCTTTCAGGATGGCTTTTGAGACAAAAACTCAAGGGAATTAACATTCATGGAGTATATAAACTTAGGGAACACTAAATACTAAAGTAATATGAAAGCTAATGACCTTTCTAGGAAGGTCATATTTCTTACCTCCAGAGAATAAGAAAATTCTTGAGCTAGTGAAACATGGAAGGGAATAAGGAAAATCAGGACTGGGAGATAGGAAAGATTTTTGCAAGCACTCAAGTCAATTGTTGTTACTTCAGTCAATGTGTGGAAGAAGGCTAGCAGATGGGGAGGCAGCCAAGGGACTCAAGATTAAGAGGTATTTAAAGAATACTTTCAGTTGAACATTATTCAAACCATAATTGACAAGTAATTTGGCTGTTTAAAAATATCTGAACAAGGAGGCTCTCAATTCCATTGCTGAGCTAGGAATTCTATATACCAAGTTTGCAAGCATAGAAGTGGGGGTGGGGGAAGTCACATGTCTCCAAAATGGCCATCCTTCATGTTTATGTGTAGAGGATGATCTGTTTCTGGGATAGCTGAGTTGATATTGAAAGATCCATTTCACCCATTTGGTCAATATCCAAGACGGCAAGCCTATCTAACTGTCAAAGGTAGTGACTCCTACAGCCAGACTTGAAACTGTCCAGAACCTGCAGGAAAATTATAAAATCCAAATGAAAGCAAATTCAAAATAATTATCTTTAAATGGGGCACATTATTTTTGAAAGCCCAGGAAAAAAAATCAGGTTAGGGAAGGAGAGTAAGAGTGAAGAAAAAACATGGCACCATTAGAAATCCCAACAGACTAACAGGATGCCCTTTCCCCTAAAGATTTGAGGAAAGGCCCAACCGATCTCCTTGTTTTTGTCACTAGATCCCTGCAAATCTCTTCTTAACACAGAATTCAGGTAATTCTCTTAAGCTTTAAGTTATATCATGCCCCTCATTTTCTCTAAACCAGTGTTTTTAAACCTTTTTTTTATTTAAGGGCACACTTGAATCTATAGTTAAACTTCTGCAGCACACTTAAATTATGTTGATCAAAAAAAAAAAGTAAAAAAAGAATATACTTATTGTGCTTTGAACGTCCTTTGAAAATAATTTAGTTAATTATCTTTAAAAATTTTCACAGCACACTGATTGAAAATCACTGTTCTAACCTTCCAGTGACTTCTGACCTCATTCAGAATAATTACCAAACCCTATAAGGCTCCTGTGATACTAAATGGTGAGGCCTATAACAGAAGCCTACACAAGACATTTTCCTCCTTTTTTGACAGTTGAGCATCTGTACATTCTCCCAGGTTGAGAAAAACTCCCCATGGTGTGGTTCTTGGCAGGGGGCAGAACCTACAGTGTGGAAAAGGAACTATTCCTTGTCCCCACTCTCCACCTGCTGGAGCAAAATCACAGGATGCAGGCAAGGCCAGTACAGTTATGTTTTTACATTATTCCTTCAAGACTCAAAAACAGAGACTATTTGCACTAATATAATCAAGGATGCAGTAGCTGTCATGCTGCATATGGTGGCAATGACACCACCAGTAGCAAGTGTCCATCTCCAGTGGTGCCCACAGGAATACCCAGCCAGACTGTTCTTGTGGCATGACCCTCGTGTTCTTGATAACTGAGCTTTCTTTGGATCCTATTCACTTTCTGAGCCTGGTTCCACAGCCTCTGCTTTATTCACTATGGCCTGCCAATAAATTTGTTTTCTGCTTAGATTAGCCACAGTCATTTTCTGTTGTTTACAACCAAGAACCATAACCACTAAAGAAGCTATATTGCACATTGATGAATCTTTGAATATGGAAAGGACTAGAGTGTAGTGGAGTACAGAAAGCCAACTTGCTCTACTTAAAAAAATAGACAATTGAATTTCTTGGGGGTACACACCGAGAGGTGACCTGAAATAGAGTCTTGAAGGAGAGAAAGGATTCTGACACGAAATAGAGTCTTGAAGGAGAAAAAGGATTCTGAGTCATATAGTGTGAGCCTATGAAAGGAAGGGACAAGGAAAAAAATCCAATAAACAACAAGAGGAGGGAGAAAGGACAGTGAAACAGTAATAAAACTCTTTACCTAAAAAGCCCTTCTACCCTGCATCTAACCTGTCCATAGTTACTTTTGTTACTAGAATGCTTTTTGTGAAAATTTGCCTCAAAGGGGATGTCATTTCATAGAGCTAAATTTAGAAAAAAAAAAAAAAAAATCAAGGACCTAAGTTAGGGTGATTGAATTTTTTTTTAATACAGTGGAATAATGGGACATATATTCTGCTCATACAGGACTATTGACAGGTTTTGTCATTTGGTCGAGTAATGAATGTATTTTATTGCTTGCTGGCCATTATTCAGAGATCAATTTTCTGAAATTTGAAACTTTGGAAAAATCAACCAAGAATGCTTTATTTATGAGGTTGACGAAGTTAGTAATGATAGGAATTTCATCAGCCCCACTGAGAAGTTATTGTATTATTGTTCCAGTCTTGTGCCCTAGATTCCTCTCCATTCCTGTCTCATTCTCACTCTCTTTCCAGTCTCTTTTCCATGTTTCACTTTCCCCCTCCATTTCTGTGTATCTGTCTGTTTCTCCTTTGTCAATTTCTCATCTCGTGTCCAAAAGAGATTGTTGCATGTCACACATACCTATATAATATGGTAAGATAACACAGATTCAAAGTAGATGAGAAAAGAAAAGACAAACAAAAGAAAGACACAAAGTAAGGTCAGAAGTGAGACTAATACAAAAATGCATACTAAGAAGCCCAATTCACAAACTACAGGAGCCATAAATTTTGCTCTACACTCTCTGGCAGTTATTGCAAAGATGGAAATACAATTCAATATCTATAAGATAAAATTATACCAATTGCTTAAGCTTCCTAAATCTGCATAATAACATAATTTATGAAAATGATGCATCACAATGACACAATTTGTCAAAAAATTCCTCCACCTCACAAATGGCCCTGCCACATTCCACAAGCAGAAATAACTGACAGAAATTTCAGTCACCTTCTCTAGCTGGAAGAGCTGGTTTTGCGGTGCACCTGATGGGAGTATTATTTCACACAGCAGGTAATAAATTTGTGGAATTCATTACCTAAGGAGAAGGTGCAGGCAGGAAATAGAAATGGATTCAAATAAAGTTGGTCAAATTTATAAATGGTGAAGCCATTTGGCTCTTATTTCCTTTGTACTTAGTAATATTTTATAGCGTGATCCACCCCCACTTCTTTACTTGCTCTCTGAAAGTGCATCCTTTCAGCTCCTTACTTGTCTCTCTGATAGGATTTCTCAAGGTATGTATAGCATTTGATGTGCTACTAATGGTATATATAGCATTTGATGTGCTACATAGAAATATTACCATTTTTACTCTTTGTTAGAGAATATATCAGATTTCATTGATTTTGTTTAAATATAGTCAAGATGTGTTACAGTCTTTACATTTTTCAGTATATTTTGTAACACTATACAACACGTAGTTAAATTAATAATTCTAATGCTAGTCCCGACTTACACACTACTTTAGAACAAATTAATTATGCTTTAACGACCTAACTGAAGTAATCCTGGTCCTGGGAACTTGGGAGACTTTCTCATTGCTTAAGACCCAAATGGGAGTGAGGGTGGTAATTGGTTTGGGTGAAGCGGCAGCACTTTACATGGGTGAGGGTGGGTTGAGCCACCAGCCTTTGCCTTCTGTGGCAGCTGGTGCCTCTCTACCCTGTGATCCTGCCTTCCTCAAAGAGAGGGGAGACATGCTCAGGCTTTGTCACTTTGGGGACTCACATATACCCAAAATGTGCAGCTTTAATATGCTAATTGTTTAAAACTGAGGGCACTTGGGGAACAGCAAATACAGGGAGAGACTTTCTCTAAATTTCCTTACCTTCCTTGAGACCAGACTCTTCAGGAAGGATTCAATTCTCCTGGATCCCTTCCCAGGAATCTTCCCATCTAAGAGATTGACTTGGATCACAAGAAGGAAGACAGGAGGCTAATACTATGCCCAGAAGAACTTTGTCACAGGCTGTGGCTTGTTCTTTGGGCCCTTCAATCTCTCTTAAAAACCATTTACTCTCCCCTAAGTTGTCCACATTGCCCCTCCCCTCTCTCCTATGAAAAGGGCATTAAGCTTCTAAATATCACTAGACTATTGGGTACTCACCTTTCTTTCCTGTCATGCCCCCATGCACGCAAGAAATCCATATGCTTCTTCTCCTATTAACATGTGCCATCACTTTAGTTCATAGGCTCGGTCACCAAACCTTCAGAGGGTAGAAAGTTTTTTTCTTCCATACAAACAAGAACTAGCATGTCTGCTGTTCTGGGGTCCCTCATCAGTGCACAAGGCACCCAGGAACTCATTCACCCACAGCTGGACATTAAACAACCTCTTAAAAGTCTGAGGCATAAAACTGGGAGACAGGCTTCTGCTGGGCTTCAGGTTATTTTCTTCTCTTTGATTTGGGAAAATTCTGTAAAAGTTACCAAGTCTCTGAGTGGCTGGGGGGAAAAAGGTAGCCAGAAGTCATAAGCTTTACGAGGCTTTCAGGGACAGAAGGACTTCCGGGCACACAGAAATGAAATTACTACTGGGATGTGTTGTTTATACCAGAAGAATCGTGGCTCAGACTGATGGGGCTCTTTGGCAATTCTGAATTCCAGGGGTTATTTATTGGGATGATTTTGGAGGTGAAAATCAAAGTTCTGCAGCAATAAAGGTCTGCCGCTTATTGTGTTGGGATTTTGATAACTGTTACCAGCACAGCGGAGGCGGATCACCTCACTAGACACAGACCAAGAAATAGACGCCAGGTGCACTCCTGTGCCTGCCTTCTCCTTTGTGATGCCAAAGTTTGCTCCAAGTCCTGCTGGATAGGAATGTCACCTTGGACACATTCCTTGCCTCCTCTGTATCATCTTTCTCATCGATAAAACTGGGTGGTTATAACTACATGACCTTGAAAGACCCTTGCAGCTCCACGCTCCCATCTCTCTGGCTAAACGGCAGGTGCTATTGGGATGCCCCTGCCATTCCTTTCCAGCTGCCTGCGGAAATTACACGATGTTGCTAAGTACCAATTTTTTTCCTGATAGCAAGAAAGCAACACTCAACCAGAATATTCCTGACAAAATGTAAAAGCATGACTATATAAATTAACATTTGTACTAAGCAAGAACTGTTTGAAGATTTCAGGAACCTACCAGGAGATAATTGGGAAAGCAAAGCAGACTACTCATTTTCCTTCTCTTTAAAACAAGGGTGAAAATGACACTTATCTCAAGGTGTTATCTTTAGATCAGAGGAAATTGTATTTTGCTACCACAATGTCCCGTGGACACAATGCAATGAATACAATAGTGACTGCTGCTATGAGGTGGCCATGATTATCATTGCACAGAAGAGATAACTAAAGTTCAGAGAGGAAAACAAAAGTCCACAAGGTCACATAAACAGGAAATGGTACAAATGGTTTTTTTTTTTTTTTTTTTTTTTTTTTGGAGTTTTTGGCCTGGGCTGGGTTTGAACCCACCACCTCCGGCATATGGGGCCGGCAACCTACTCACTGAGCCACAGGTGCCGCCGGTACAAATGGTTTTTATTTTTTTATTTTTTTTTCCAGTGGTAAGACAGAGTTTATTTACAGAAAAGAGTACAGAAAACACTAAAGCTCCTGATAGAGAGAGAGAACTCAAGTGGGGAGAGAAAAGCTCTCTCCGTTTCTCTCTCGGTCACAAATGGTTTTTAAGCACACAAATATTTGACTCCCAAACTCATGCTCTTAATCAGTATATTTCTGAGTTGTTTGGCTTTGGAGCTATTAATGTATGTGGAGTTTTGGGGACAGTATAACAGTATACCAGGGTTTAAAAGGTGAATGAAAAGTGTTGAGCCTGGACAGCCAACTAATCTTACTACAACTTAGCTTCCTCATCTGTGAAGATTACATGAGATTATACACAAAAAGCACCCAACAAGGACAGGCCTTCAGCAGATGGTATTTTTCTTCTTGAGTTTTTAATGTTCCTAAAACAGACCCCAAGAAAGGATGTGGATGCAGTTTTATTTGGGAGATGATCTTCAGAAGTACAAATGAGGAAATGGGCTAAGTGAGAAAGAAAAGGGAGAAAAGTCAATAGAAGGTGTATGTTAGTGGACAGGTAACCACTACAAGCAACTGAGGCTCAAATCTCCAAAGAATGTGAGAAAAAAATGCAGAAGCTGACTCTGACTCCTCCCATTGGAGCAGCAGTGTGCAGCAGAATCACCTGGAGGGCTTGTTGGAACACAAGTTGCTGAACCCCATCCTAAGAGTGTCTGTCTCCAAAAGTCCCTATAGGAGGCAGGAATTTGCATTTCTAACAGGTTTTCAGGGGAGGATAATGCTGCTGGTCCAGGGCCACACTTCTGAGAGCCACTGCACTGAAAGATGGGAGACTGGGCCCTTAGCCACTGACGCATCCCCTACTGGATGAAATGATCCATTGTCTGGGAACTAGCCTTGGGGATTATTAACCCCACCACACACACATTTCAGGCATGGCTGCAGTGGTAAAGCAAGTTTGAGCAGTACCAAAACCAGCTTTAAGGCAGATCAAAGAGAAACAGGTACTTAGAGGTAGAACACCGAGGGCATGCAGGCAGCTATGTCTGGCAGCTGTTGGGGAGCCCAGATGAATTGAACAGGTAGGGCAGGGTATCTGCAGCATCTGCTGTACTTTCTCTTGCCTGGTGTTGCTGTATCTGTACCCATTAGTCTCCAAACTGAAGGGGTTCAGTCTCAAGGTCATTGGCTAAGAAATCTCAAGGTCAATGGCTATGAACGTGGAAGCTCCCTCTGCCTGAGGATGACAGCTGCAGTAAAGGACTCTTGCATACCAGTACTTTTCTTCAGCAAATCCAAAGAATGAGAAGAGGATGAGGCCATAGCCAGAGCTGTACATTCTGACTCTTCAGTGACCAACAGACCCACTGGGACCCAAAGCAAAGTCCTGGCATATCCAGGCCACAGAGAAGACTCATTTCACATGCAGATCACACAGACCACAGGCCTCTCACGCATGCTTTCTGTGCCCTATGGGGAAAATGGCTAGCACTGGTGATAAAATGGGACGGCTCCATTATTCTGTTCCGCATGTACATTTAATTGTCAACATCACAATTGCTTTAACTGCAAATAAGCACGAGCTCATTGCCCATCAATTGTTTGATGGGAGAAAAACAGGCCGTTTGGAGGTGATGTTGAGATGAGAGATACCATTATTATCTTTTTATATCAGGTTTAGTATTCATTCTTCACTTCCCTCGCCCTCTCCTCAGTGATTTTTTTCCCCACAAATTCAACATCAAAATACTACAACCAATATAAAATATTCCATCATTTCATCTGGGTCCCCAGGCTTTCGTTTACTAATTGCAAATATCTGTAATAGTTAGGGGGTTTTTATCTTTCTTGAAACACGTTTATATCTCTTAATCTTCATAAAACTGTCTTGAGCTTAAAGAGCTGGCAGGAATAGTATTTGCAAAGGAGGAAACTGAGGCACAAGATAGCAGACTGGCTTGTCTGGGAACTGACAAGCTGTGATAGAGCTGATTCCCACTAATATGCAGAGGGTCATGTTCAGCTTTACTCACAGGGTTAGAAAAGGTCTGGAAATATTAACCAACTGAGGTAGAGAATTTCTCATACTTCCTCTGCCCTTTATTCAAGTAAGTAGCTACTTCCCCCATGGAAAGTATATGGTTCAAAAAATAAAATTAGCCCTGGATAATTCCCTGGGTTTCTATGGGAAGTAGGACAAAAAATAGAAAAGCAGGAAGGAGTGTCATAAAAGTGCAGCAGAGACAGAACATAACAAAGAAGCAGGGGAGGAAAAGACCCGCCCTAGACTAGAAAAGGACTCAGACTCCCTGAGATACAGAAGAAAGGAAACAGAGTGCTGTGGCCTGAATCAACAGGGACCCAGAATCCACTTTCTGGCACTGCAGCCAAGAAGGAAGCAAGATGCTGAGAGCAAACGGTGAAGAGTACGGGATACCCCAGGTGCAGGGCCCAGGACTCAGCAAAGATTCCAGAGCCCCAGTGTGTTCGAGAAGTAACAGAGCATCCAACACCCAAATGGACCAAGAGGACAAACACAGGATGTCTCAGGTCAGAGACAGGTGACCAATCACCAGGGGTCCTAAGTTCCCCTCATGCCCCAAACTTGACACAGAGCAATAAATGATACCAGGAATCATGACCCAAGCCCATGTGGCAGAAGTAGAGGGAAAGGGAAGGATAGTAGAAGGAATTCTCAGCCATGCTTAATTATCCATCATAGGAAAAGTGACTCTGGAGTATAGGATATAAAGTAAGTGATATTTCACACATTGAGTGTGGGGCTGAGATTCAAGCCTGTTGTGATTATTTTGGTACCAACAGCATTCTTAAACTGTTATCAGAACTGTCATTAGGTAAAATGATGGAGTACTGACAGTCTCCCTGGACTTTTCCATCCCAAAATTCTTCTGGCCCCTCCAGTCCCTTCTGTGTGCTATTCCCTGGCTCCAGGGTTGCATCTTTCAATGTCCTGGCTCAGGAAACACCCTCCAGTACCAACATCAAAATTCTACCCCATAGTCCCAACTAGATTATTTGACAATCACCCTCAGCCTTCTTCCTGCCCCAACCCCTTGGAGATAACACACAAAACACAAATTTCATCAGAAACGGTAGATCATTCTGCAGAAATTCTCAGATGAGGGCATAGGAGTATAGAATATAGGGACATGAAGGCTCAGCACCTGTGGCTCAAGTAGCTAAGGCGCCAGCCACATACACCTGAGCTGGTGGGTTTGAACCCAGCCCGGGCCCACCAAACAACAATGACGGCTGCAACCAAAAAATAGCATCATGGTGGGTGCCTATCATCCCAGCTAGCTACTTGGGAGGCAGAGGCAGGAGTATCGCTTGAGCCCAGGAGTTGGAGGTTTCTGTGAGCTGTGATGCCACAGCACTCTACCCAGGATGATAGCTTGAGGCTCTGTCTCAAAAAATATATATAGGGACATGAACAAAATGTTAGTTAGGAAAAGAGCTGAGGTATGAGCTTTTTATGTTTATCAAAAAAGACATGGTTTGGAACACTATCATCTCAGCACAAAAAGAGCATTTTCAAAATCTGGGCATGGCCGTTAGAGTACTGTAGACATGGGAGCCAGGCAGGACAGAAGATGCGGAATCACTGCATTGTATTAACTCATAAGCTTTGAAATGATGAAGGGCTAGACAAGAGAGTAGATCCCAGCTCTCATCTGTGCTTCTGGGACATGCTTCCCAGATCACTGTTATCTCACAAGTTAATACTAGTATCATCATCATCATCGCTCCTACTACTATTTACAGTTAATACTTACTGAGAATTATCATGGGATAGACATTGTTTTAAGTGCCTTTCAGGTGCACAAACTATCTGTAGTGTGTATTGTTTATCCCTAGTTTAATATGAGGAAACTCAGGCACAGAGAAGTACAGCCACTTGCCCAACAAGACGATATTTGCAGCGACAGAGAGCAAAACCCTATAGTGTGAGGTGACGGTTCAGAACCACTCTGGGTGGAGGAGTATTAGGAGGCTTACATGAAATAATCTAGGACTGTGTTATCTATGTTATGTGGCCATGAGAAGGGAATGTAATCATGGGAGAACCAAGTTTCTTCCAAATTCATAGTACTGGTCAAGGTTTTAGTTGCCTTGAAAATAGGCAACATATGGACGGCGCCTATGGCTCAGTGGGTGGTGGGTTCAAACCTGGCCCTGGCCAAACGGCAACAAAAAATAGCTGGGCATTGTGGCAGGTGCCTGTAATCCCAGCTACTCAGGAGGCTGAGGCAAGAGAATCGCCTAAGCCCAGGAATTGGAGGTCACTGTGAGCTGTGTGATGCCACATCACTCTACTGAGGGTGATAAAGTGAGCTCTGTCGAAAGAAAGAAAGAAAGAAAGAAAGAAAGAAAGAAAGAAAGAAAGAAAGAAAGAAAGAAAGAAAGAAAGAAAGAAAGAAAGAAAGAAAGAAAGAAAGGAAGGAAGGAGGAAAGAAAGAAAGAAAGAAAATAAGCAACAAGAATAAAAGGAAAATTTATCCAAAGCATATTGAACATATCAAAGAATCAT